>LNAC01001895.1:3559-14460 GCA_002007465.1 Ailurus styani
GGGGGGGGGGGGGGGGGTGCGGGGGGCACCAACTTCGGCAAAGGGAGTCTAAACAGACTCCCCGCCGAGCAGGAAGCCCAAAAACTTGGGACCATCTGCTTTGCCTAATGCATTAAAATTCAGTATTTCTTAAACACAGAACACTGTAGGTCAAGCCCATAGTGTAAGCAGATCTGGCTCTCAGGCCATGTGACATGGACTATTTACAAACTGATGGATAAGGGCGGTGGGTAGAAGAAATAACTCAGGTTGGGAGGTGATTTGATGCGCAGGAGGGTAAGCTACCTTGGCCCAGGTAAGCCTTGGCTGGCATGATCGGGGCAAGGAATCTGCCTTGTGAGCCGTCAGAATGGGTTCTGGGCTGTTCCCACGATTGCTGACTCCAGGTGTGGGCTCCTCTCCTGGGGGCAGGGGGCCCTTCAGCCCCCACACACCGCCTGTGCCTGAGCTCACGTAGGATGGCCATGGTAGGGGGAGGGCAGCAGAGCCCAGCTCTCTGGAGTCCCCGCCCGTGACCTGTCTCCGCGCCCAGCACCTCCCAGCACCACACGGTCAGTTCCTCCTGCCTTCCACGATCCCCCCCATTTCCAGCTGGAAAGGCCCCTTGAGTCCCTTAATTTTCCGGTCGGGTAAACCACGGCTCAGAGGAGAGCTATGACATACACAAGACGGGGCCGCAGAGTCACGGGAAGCCGAGTCTGGGTCCAGGGGTCTCAGTCATTCACCGAAGAAGACGTGTGCTGGGTGTTTCGTGAGCACTGTTCTGGGCGTCAGAGTGCTCGTCGAGCCCGTGCAGCTCCTTACATTGACTCACTCCTCCGGGATCTCCCAGGGCACCTCTGCCTGTGCCCCGGGCACCCAGGGCAGGATCCTGGACCCCTGTGGGCCTCAGGGGCTCAGACTCAACTATCGTGAGAAGGCAGGGGACCCACTGATTCCGGCAGGGCCAGAGGGCCTGGGGCCAGCGGCTCTAATGGCAGGAAGTGGCGAGGGCCATGAGTCACCCATCTTGAGCGCCACATCCCAAGAGCCTGAAACCCAGACCCAGGTCTCTGTTGGGCACCAGGGACCTTCGGGGATCACTGACTCCCTCCCCAGCTCTGGGACGTCCCAGACTCCACGTGGCAGAAGCCGTGGCATTAAGAGCATCACATGCAGGACTGGGCTGGGCACTAGGGGCCCAGGGGGTCAGGTGCAGCCAGCCCCACCTCCTCAAGTGGCCAATCCAGCAGCCTCCCAGGCACATCACCTCCTTCCCTGCCGCCACTGGCTGTCCGCCCTCCCCCTCGCTGCCTCTCTCAGCAAATGGGCCCGCCTCCCCCCGGGTACCAAGCCAGAGACCCAGGCAACCTCTTCAGTCTTCCCCCTCCCTCATCCCCAGCATCCAAACAGTCACCCCACCTGACTCATCAGCTCTACCTCCCAAATCTGTCTGGCCCCATCCCGTCCCCTCCACCCTCACCCCCACCCTAGTCCCAGCCAGGACCTGACCCGCCTCCGGCTCTCCCAGTCCCCAGGCTCACTTCATTCCACACCGCAGGCAGTAGGGATCTGTCTGAAACGTGCATCCCATCTGCCACGCACTGTGGCCCCTGGATAAAGGAGGACAGCTGGATGGGGAAAGTCTAGACCCTGGAGCCTGACTATCTGTGGTCCCAGCCTGGGCTTAGCCATTTCTCAGATTTCAGAGCACCGGGCAAGTGATTTAACTTTCTTGAGACTTAGTCTCCTAATTTGTAAAATTTGGAATAATGTGGGAGTTTAAAATGACACCTGTGAAGTGCCTGGGATATAGGCGATGCTCAAGAAATAGAAACTCCTCTTGGCATTCGAGGCCCCCCAGACCAGGCCCCTGACAACTCCTTCACTCAGTGCCTGACCGCTGTTCTGATCTTATTTCTCTAGCTGCTCCCCCTCACTGCCCCTCAGGAATGTGCTCCCTGACCTGGGGGGTCTCCATAAAGCTCTGCCCAGCACCAGCCTTCCTGCCTTCCCCTCCCCCACTTCCACCTCCCTTCCTCCAGGGCCCACTCCAGGCAAGACTCAACATTTCCCCTTCTTTCATGGATTTTTATCCCACATCCTGACAGAAAGAATTTGAGACAGCTTACAAAATACACCCTGGGTAAATTTTTTTTCAAATGAGAAAATTAGGTCAAAGAGTGGAAAAAGAAAATAAAAGACAGGGATGGACATCTGTCTGGTTGGTAGAGCTATAGCAGTGAGTTCCCTGGTGGCCCACAAGAAAAGGGAAATAGGATCAACTTCATGAATCATGGTGCCCACAAGATACAACTAAACCAGTGGAAGAAGAGAAGCCCAACTCTTCTGGGCCCTGAAAACTAAGGGACATTCCCCCCTCCCATCCCCAAGTGGAGTTTACAAAACAGGGCAAGTGTGGGATTTTAAACTAAGTGACCCACAACATCCTTATGGTTGGGTCTGACTTGATTCACGGGTCTATTTTGCAGTGGGTTGTCTCTGGAAAATTGTGCTTGGTATCCTTCAGACTCTCCTCAGTGAATATTCTTCACTAGGCTTCATTATTCAATATTCAATTATTCAATAGAGGCTTCATTATTCAAGCCTTTGATTAAATGGGGAGTAGCAAGGAATTTGGGGGTTCCCTCCTTGATGATGGCTCTTCCTCACAGCTGCTAGAGTACAGATCCAGTATCTTCCAGTGTCAGCCAACCTGGCTGAGGTCCCACCATGAGAATCAGAGTCTAGCACCTTCTACTGGCTCACACGGAACTGGGGAATTGTTCCCGGAAAAGGGGTGAGGGATGGTACCTCTGCTGGGCATCACCCAACGCTTCACGTAAGCACTCCCAGAAAACTAGGCCCACCTGCCTCATCAAACACATGCAGACAGAGAGGCCCAGAGAGGGAGAGGAACTTGCCTCAAAATACACAGCCTCCTAGAGGCAATGTGAAGTAGGAGACAGGGAACCAGCCTCAGAGGGAGAAACCTGGATTCTCAGGCCACCTGATACGGGTCCTTGAAACACTCCTCTTTCCTGTAGGGCAGCCCTGTCCACTAGGGACCCTCCACCTGGATCTGGCCTGTCCAGCTGCCGTGAGACACCAGCTCCCCAGGCCCGCAGTGGAGAAACCACTGTTCGGAAGAGCCCAGCGTCTTTCCCCGCACATCACTCATATTTATGCCACCAAGGCTTCCCGGGCAGCTCCACCGTGGGCCGGGCCGTGAGCAGAGGGCGAGACCTGGCCGCAGCCCGCCTTCTAGGAGAGCCCGGCTCGTGGGGGTCGTGGGCGTGTGAACGGGCTGCACCGACGAAGCTTCCCGAGAGCCCCAACAGGGACGCGTGCGTGGAGAGAAAGGAGGTAGTGACGGCGGCCAGAGCTCACGGAGCCCTTCAGGGCGCCGGCTCACTGTGCCAGGCCTCTCAGGCACCACCGAGCATTCTCGGAGCGGAGCCAGACGGCAGACTGCTGTGGCCTCCGCTTGGCAGAGGAGGAAATGCCATCTGGGGTCTCCTGCCAACGAGGATGGAAACAGAGCCGCGGCCCCATCCATGGGACTCCGAGCTTGTTCTACCATATTCTACCGTCCTTGGTGCCACCGGCCTCGTCCCTCCTGCTGCATCTCTCACACACACGCGCGCACGTGTGCACACACACACACACACACACACACACGCACACCGACATTCTGCCCTGGGGAGGCAAGACTGTCCTGTGTCTGGCACAGAGGCCAGATGGCAGGACTCAAGAGACATCCCACCTCACACCATTAAAACCATCTGGGTCCCAGCTGCCCAACTCTGTCTCTCTGGCTCCTTCAAACCCTGGAGGCTTCCACGACCTGAGCCCCGGCCATCTGGCCCCTGCTGGCCTTGGTCCAGCCTGAGCCCTGGGCTTGGCGGGGAGCCCAGCGGCAGACACCCACCTCAGAGAGGGCCCCAATGGTGGCCACATACTCTCCTAAAATGTCAGGGAAAGAGGAGGCTTTTGAGATAAGCTGGACGTTCAGGGGTTTAAAAACCAAAGAGTAGACACTCAAGCCCACGCACTGTAGGGGCCCAAAGCCCCCCTGCTCATCCTCCCCGCTCTGGCAGTACCCGCAGCCCTTGATCAGGAGCCTGGGCTCTGCAGAACCTCCCGGAAAGGCACAGGCCTGATTGGTCACCACTAATAAGCCCAGAGAGGGCCAGCAATTTGTCTAGGACACACAGACCATTCTGTTTCCCCCAGACAGGGAAGGAAGAATGAGCAGTAGGGGTATGGGGGGGGGTGGTCAGCTGCTGGACAGGTTGTAAAACAGTGGACAGAGCATGGGTCCAGGGGGCAGGGCCAGCCCTGGCCTGTCACTCATTGGCTGGGTGAACATGGGCAGCCACTTGACCCATGTAAGACACCTCTTCCTCACTTCTGTCCCTTTGTTCTCTGGGTTGGACTTTCTTTGTCTCTGTCTCTCTCTGTTTCTTCCCGTCTCTGCATCTCACTGTCCTCTCTCCCCCCACTTCCCTCTGGAGGCGCATCAAGGGTGTTGGGGGGTCAGCTTTGGCCTCATCTGTTATTATGTGCATGTTTGGTCCAAGTGCTGGGCTTTGCAACACATCCTCCATGACGCCTCCCAGGTGGTGGCTGTGCTTGTCCCCACTCTACAGATGAAGACACCAAGGTCCCGTTTACAAAGCACTCTGCATGGGCAGGCACTCCGTGCACATTAGTCCCTCTCCTGGCCCCCCACAGTCCACTTCCTCCAGGAAGCCATCTCACACACCAGCCTCTGGCTCCCGTGGAATGTTCTGTTCTCTAAGTAGTGCCCCCCCCCAAGGCCTGATACCTCCCCCCTGATACCTCCCACATGGTGTCTGTGTGTATCCCCACTGTGCAGATGAGGAAACTGAGGCTGAGAGCCATCAGGTTACTCAGCCAATCAAACTGGATCCACCACAGCTAGGGTGCAAGAGGAAGGGCAAGGGACAGAGACACTGAGGCCCAGAGAGGGCAAGTGACTGGCTCTGGGTCACACAGCAGCCAGCCACAGAGCCAAAGCTAGAAGCCAGGTCCTCTGCCACTTGGCCTGGCTGCAAAGAAAACAAAGTTAATCATATTAAGTCTTTGGCAAGCAGGTTCCAGGTCTTACCAGATGGCCTGTAGCAAACACCCTAAAAACTGTCGACACCCCCTGCCTATCCTTCTCGCTAACCTCTTGCTATCTTTTCTGGGAAGGGCAGCCCGGGAACCTCCCAAACTTGTCCTCTCGCCTAGGAACCAGGCCTCCATCTCAATCTCCCCACTCCCTCCCTTCCAGCCTAGACTCCCTTGCAGAACTAAGTCACAAGAGACAGGCGGGCTGTTCCTATACCCCTAACTTCTACTGACATCAGCTAAGTGTGAGCTCAGGCTCCTCGCCACGTCCCGACAGCCCAGCCATAACACACGAAACCAGGGCAGAAACCAGGGGAGACATCAGCAGGCGAGCCCATGTTTACCCACTGGGACTTGTGGAGTCAAGGAAATTTCTAGAAGCAGTGCTCACTGCAAAGAATGTAAAGACCCACCCCGGAAAACAAACACAGGGAAACCTTTCTGTTTATCCCACCCGAGTTCTGAAGAAATTCTCCTTGATTCAACGTTTCCAAAGAAAATCACATTAGCATGGCAAGAGGAACTGGCTTCTCGCCAACTGTGTTCTCTCTCGTTCTGAACGTGTCTCCTCCACCAGAGGGGAGCCCTCTTGGGGCACAACACAGGCCCTGGCATGAACAGGGTGCCGGTCATCCCTGAGGCTCCTAGAATGACCAGTGACTACATGAATTACATTTCCAGAGAGAGGAGCCAATACTCATCATCTGTGTATCTGACAAAGGACTCACATCCAGAATGAATGAAAAATGCCTATAAATCAACACAAAAAAGAGAGACCACCAGCCCTGTGTAGTAAGTAGAGCGGGACACAAAATTCACGTGCCACTGATTGAGCAGGTGACTGCCAGGAGAGTCTGTGGTCGCTGCTGGCTTCCCCGGCTGGGACCCCTGGGCCCTTCCGAGGCAGGCATCCGCCTGAGCCTTTACCCAGGGCTCAGTCTTGGAAAGTCTCACGTAAAGAGGGGCAGGGCTGCAGAGCCAGGGAACAGGGAAAGAGGAGGAGGAAGGATGAGGCCGGGAGCAAAGGTAAGAGGCGCAGGTAGTCTTCCCAGACCGGCCTCACGCTCGCCCCTGAGTTATCCAGGCTCAGTGCTAACGGTAGGGGTTGTGGGGAGGGTGGTTCTGTTCACCCTCAGATTGGAGGGGAGGCTCCCCAAGAGCAAAGCTGCAAGATGCAGGCCAGTAGAGTGGAAGGGCCCTGGGCCAGGAGTCAGGAGCCCCGAGATCTGGTGCAAACACACCACGTGCCGACTGGCCGGTGAAGGTGAGGGTGGGGGGCTTTGGGCACCGGCTCCATGACCTTGGTCCTTACGTCTGTAGGACAGGATTGGGTAGCTGATCCTCAGAGTGCTGCCAGTGCCCACTGCCAGCCCTCTAGCTTCCAATCTGATGGAGGAGGCACAGCCCCTACCCTTGAGAAACTTCCAATCTGACCACATGGATCAGCTAGTGTGATGGGGGAGGCACAGCCCCTACCTCTGAGAAGCTTCCAATCTGATGAGGGAGGCACAGCCCCTACCCTTGAGAAGCTTCCAAACTGACCACATGGATCAGCTAGTGTGATGGGGGGGAGGCACAGCCCCTACCTCTGAGAAGCTTCCAATCTGTTGGGGGAGGCACAGCCTCTGACCACACACATCAGCTAGTCTGATGGAAGAAACACAGCTCCTACCTTATAGGAGCTAAGGATTAGGCAAAGCCCCTCTCACCCTCTTTATCAAAACCTCCTGATCTAATGGGGGAAGCACAGTTCTGTCCTGGAGGAACCTACAGTTTGATGGAGGAGCCAAGGGAACCTTTCTGTCTGTGGAGGGGACCCACTCTATCGTGAGGGCCACTCTTAAATTCCACATCCGCTCACTACTGGCAAAAGCCTTCCTGTACTGTCTTCCTTGAGCATCATCATCATCCAGAAGCAGGGCCAGCCCAGGACTGGCCTCCCTGTTGGACGGGTGAAGGAACTGAGGCCCAGAAGGAAAAGTGGCAGGGCCAAGGCCACACAGGGAGGCAGGACTAGAGCCCAAGTTTATCTCCAAAGAGAAGGAGGGGAGGAAGGAGGCAGGAAAGAGTGAAGGGTGACTACAGGAGCTGGTTTCCCGGACACTTGGCCCAGAAGGCCAGGCGGTCAAACAGCCCAGAACCAGTGCCCCTGTGAGGCCTGACTCAGGGTCGCCCAGAGCTAGCCTTTCTCAATCCTGTTTGGGAAACAGTTTTTATCTGAGAGAGGCCTGCTGCCCCGCCAGGCATTTACGAGCCTGGTTTATGGGTCTGGCCCAGGGAGCCTGGGGCGCTGCTTCTGTGTGAGCCAAGGCTGGGCAGGCGCTGGAAATCTCCAACGGTCAGAGCCAGAGGGAGCCCGGGGCTGAGTGGGGAGGAACGGTGAGGAAAGACCCCAGGAAGGGCAATGCCCTGCCCAAGTTCGGCAGCACAGCTTGGCCCCCTGCCCCTTGTCCAGGACTCTCCCAACACCAGGGCCCAGCAGAGCCGCTCTGTACCTCAACCTGTCCTTGTGGGAACAACCCAGGTGTCAGAAAGATCTGTATTAGGGATATTTGGGGATTTGCCTTGGGGCCGAACCCCCTTCCCCACTCCTGGCTCTGTACTCCCCCGAGAATCCCCTGAGGCCACCACCCAGGTTCTGGCCAGGGTAGGGATCTGCCGAGACTGGGGGAAGAGGGGGGCGGGGGAGGGCATGGAGGTGCACATCGCCCCTCCCTCCTGACCCTCACCATCAGCCAGCGGGATCACCTCGGGGTGGGGGAGAGAAAACCAGGGGAAGGAGAGAAACATACAATTTACTGAGCCCCTCCTGCGTGCCAGCCCAGCGAGAGCCCTGGAACATGAGCTCATCACGACCGTTGTGGGATCAGGCACCTTTATGAGAGGAAACGGAGGTTCAAAAGGTGTTGAGACACTTCGCCCAAGGTCACACAGCAGCTATGTGGGGAGCTGGAATGCCAGCCTGGCTGTCTGCCTCTGAAGCCCACGCTTTGTATCTGCTTTGTACGCATAGTCTCTGGAAGGGTCCCAGGGGCTGCCTGCCTCCTTTGGGGAGCACTGGGAGCACGCGGCCTCCACAGGATAGAGATCCTGTCTTCACTGCTCAGAGCTGGCTTTGCTGCCCCCCGCCCCCACCGTAGCCCTGGCCTGGGGCTTCCAGGGCTCCCTGCAGGAAACAATGGGGCAGGCATAGCTACGCCTGACCTCGGGGTATGTTCGACCCCCTGGGGATCCCCAGGCCAGCGCAAGGCAGCGCAGGGGGCCCAGCTGAAGAGGGTTCGTGGGCCACACCCAAGTTTGTACAGTTCCAAGACTGGGATGGGAGTCCAGAGGCTGAGGTTCCAGATAAACTCTGCCATGGCCCGCTGTGTGACCTTGGGTGTGTTGCTGGCCCTCTCTGAGCCTGTTTCTGGAAGCTGCTCACTGACATTCTGTGATGCGTGAGTCTACACATACCTGGTGAGGTTCAAAGGTTCAGGGCGGACCGTTGCTCGGCAATGGTCTTCAGAAAGGGAGCTGGACCACCTGTGGGAGTGAGCTCGGGGCTACCGCTTCCTGGAGGGACCCTGACCCGTCAGCCCGCGCTAGCTGCAGCATCAGCGACTCTGCCAGGGTGGAGGGTGGTTTGGTGGGGCCTCACATGCAGGAAGACAGCAGGGGTCTATTTCTCGTCACAGCTCCGGGGAGCAGTGGAGGCCAGCTTTGCGGAGGGGACGCTGCGCATCCCTGCACAGCTCTGCACTCAGCGATGTCGCATTGGTACCTTGAAACTGGTCGTGGTGGGAATAGTCACGCCAGGAAACTGGCAAATGCTGCCAACAGAGGGGGTCTTGTGTGCATGCACGTGTGGGTTATTGGTTCAGGAAGCCAACTGTAAACCATTTACCAGCATGCCACGGGTTGTGAGGGTAAGTTATATTTTTCTAGAAACGTGTCCGGCACATCTGAGTTTTCACACTTGTTGTGCATATATTTTTCTTTTCATTTAAATTTAACGTTAGCACCTAAAAAGAGACGAATGGGGCTTCATCAAAATTTAAAAATTTGTGCTTCAAAGGACAAAATCCAGAAAGTGAAGGACACTTGAGAGAATGGGGAAACAGTCACAAACTGCACTCTGACAAGGGTCTACTATTCAGAATATAGAAGAATATAATATATATATTATATTAATATATATATATAGAAGTTATAAGAATAAGAATTCTTATAACTCAGTAGCAAAACGACAGCCCAGTTACAAAATGGACAAAGGTGTGTGTTTGTTTTTGAGAGAGAGCGAGACACACAGACAGGGCAGAGGGAGAAGGAGAACCTTAAGTAGACTCCATGCCCCGAGCAAAGCCCCACTCAGGGCTCCATCTCATGACCCTGCAGTCACGACCTGAGCTGAAATCCAGAGTGGGACGCGTAACTGATTCCACTACCAGGTGCCCCGGGATTTAAATAGACATTGCTCCAAAGAAGACATCTAGACGGCCAAAGGACACGTGAAAAGATGCTCTGTATTGGGAGTCAGTAAGGAAATGTAAATCAGAACCACACTGAGACACCACCTCACACCCACTAGGATGACTATCATCAAAAAAAAAAGATAATGATAAGTGTTGGTGAAGGTGTGGAGAAACTGGAACGCTCAGCCCGCTGTGGGGAGGGTGCAGCTGCTCTGGGAATCAGCAGGCAGCCGTATCATAATCTGATAGTTCGCTACCCTCCAAGGAAGGGGCTCCTGCCCTGGGGGCTTCCATCAGACAGGAAGCAGGCACCTCCCAAAGGCCCGAGCTCCTGTGTATTTGCAAGTGGGACTGTGAAGCTCCCCGAGGGACAGGACTGCCTCCTCCAAAAGATGACAGGATGTGGGGATCCCCCCAGGGGTCCTTCCAAGGCCAGTATATCTGAGGTGGTGCCTGTCCCTTCCAGGCACTGAGGTGGCTTTCTTGGGCCACCTACTCTACATCATCAGACTCTCTCATGACTCTCTCATTAAGTTCCTTTATTTATGTGTTTCTCTTTTTATCCCACTGAACCTTGCCAAAAGTTTAGCAATTTCTCTTTTCCAAGAACCAAATTCAGATTTTTTAAAGCTTTTATCTATTTATTTGTCAGAGAGAGAGAGAGCACAAGCAGGCATAATGGCAGGCAGAGGTAGAGGGAGAAGCAGGCTCCTTGCAGAACAAGGAGCCTGATGTGGGACTTGATCCCAGGACCCTGGGATTATGACTTGAGCTGACGGCAGCTGCTTAACCAACTGAGCCACCCAGGCATCCCAAATTCAGATATTTTTATCCTAATTTTTTCACCAATTCCCCATTTCTACTCATCATCCTTTCTTTGGGTTAATCTTGTTATTTTCCTGACTTCTCAATTCGGGTGCCTAATTCATTAATTTTCTGCCTTTCTTATTTTCCACCATAAACATTTCAGACTCTGCATCTTGTTCTTTTTTTTTTCTTTTTAAGATTTTATTTATTTATTTGACAGAGAGATAGAGAGTGAGAGAGCACAAGGAGTGGGGGAATAGCAGAAGGAGAGGGAAAAGTAGGCTCCTCACTGAGCAGAGAACCTGATGTGGTGTTGATCCCAGGTCCCTGGGATCATGACCTGAGATGAAGGCAGATGCTTAACTGACTGAGCCACCCAGGAGCCCCTCTGTATCTTGTTCTAAGAACCACTGTAGCTGAGCCTACTGGTTTCCAGATGTTGTCTTTTCACTATTATTCCATTCACAATTTCCATTCATAATTTAACTGACAAGAGAGTTAAAAGGCCATTTTATTTTTTTT
>LNAC01001895.1:24698-38747 GCA_002007465.1 Ailurus styani
TGCCGGGCTCAATCCCAGGACCCTGAGATCATGACCTGAGCCGAAGGCAGAGGCTTTAACCTGAGCCACTCACATGCCCCAACACAGTGGTTTTCATTTCTCTTCTCTTTGGGAAGTACCTAGGTGTGGAGATGCTGGCTCATCTGGTAAGCATCTGTTTAATTTTATAAGATACCATGCCTGGTCATTCTTGATAGTTTCTTATTCCTTGTTCCTACTGTCAATACTTTCTTTTATTTGTTTAAAGGATTGAGCGCCTTTATCTCCCAGGATGAATGCTCTAATTGCCACACCTGAGGGGTTTACAGATCTGATCCTGTTGCTTCTTGTTCCTATTAAAACTTGTTCATGGAATCTTGGTTTTGTGTGTTTTTAAAATTTTTCACTGTGAGCTCATGACCATTGGGACTCTATCTGTGGGGATTTTATAAGGCTTTCGTTGATGTTTTCCCCCAAAAGGATTTTAGTGTTTTGTTTTTTGTTTGGGGGGGTTGTTTGTTTGTTTGCTGAAGACCTGGGAATATTATTCACCAGGAACTACTTTAAATTCTCAGCTGGAGGTTTCTGAACCTGAAGTAGGAATTTGGATTCTAGTCTCACCTGAGGGCTGGCTCAGGGAAGTTTATTTCCCTCTTCTTCCTGAGTCAAAGCCAAGACCAGCATTTTTCTTGCATGTCCTTTTGGAAGACAGATACTTTTCAAGTTTATCCTTTCACTGAAGATGTTGGCTACAGAGGATCTCAAATCCCCCTTTCTACCCGGCCGGGTCTTATGCTATGTGTCCTGTCTCCTGTGCGTCTATCAAAGGCAAAGCTCCAAGGCCGCCCGAGGGACTCAGCTGGTGAAGTGCCCGACTCTTGATTTCCGCTCAGGCCATGATCTCAGGATCGTGGGATCGAGCCCCACTCGCGTTCCGTGCTCAGTACAGAGTCTGTCTGTCCCTCTCCCTCTGCTCTTCCCCCTGACTCACACAGGCTTGCTCTCTCGCTCTCTCACTCTCAAATAAATAAATAAATCTTAAACATATAAATAAATAAGAAAAGCAAAGCTGCACATAGTTGGTCACGGAAGGGGGTGCAAAGTAGCACAGCCACTTTGGAAAACAGTTTGGCCGGGCAGTCTCTCCAAAAGTCTATTGTGTACATGCCATACATCCGTGAGCTCACTCCTAGCTACTCGCCCGAATGAAATGAAAACCTACATTCACACTGTACCCTATACATGAATGTGTATAACAGCTTTATTCGTAATCACTACAGACTGCAAACAACACAGGTGTCCCTCGGCAAGCAAATGGATGAGGAAAATGAGGTACGTCCATACAATGACACAAACTATAGGCGCACCCGACTACACAATCACTCTCGAATGCTTTAGGCTAAAAAAGAACCAGCCACAAGAGGTAACATACTATAGGATTCCATTTCCAGGACATCCCACAAAAGGCAAAACCATAGGGACAGAAATCAGTGTTTGCCAAGGGCCAGAGATGAGAAGACAGGTTGACTACAGAGGGACACAGGGAGATTTGAGAGAAGAGGAAATGTGTGGGTCTTGACCATGGAAGTGGGGTCACAACTGCGGTTGACCTTTGAAGGACGCAGTTTGAACTGCGTGGGTCCACTTATACTTGGCTTTCTTTTTGATAAATAGCGAACTGTACGGCAAATGCATTTTCTCTTCTCTACAACTATCACAGCTTTTTCATTTCTCTAGCTTGCTTTCCTGTAGGGATGCAGGATACAGTCCATGGAACACAGAAGATGCGTGTTAATTTACTGTTGTGTTACCAGTTTCAGTCAACAGTAGGCTGTTAGTAGTTAAGTCTGGGGAGTCAAAGGTCATAGGGGGATTTGTGACAGCGTGATGGAGGACGGCCGGCCGGCGTCGCTAAGCCCCATGTCATTCAAGGGTCAAAACTGTCTTTGCATTTGCCAAAATTCCAAAAACCTTTACACTAAAGGGGGCGGATTGCAGTCTTTGTACATTTGGCTTCCATTGAAAAACGGACAAAGCTCTAGTTCACGGGCACCTTTAAGGGGAGGCTGCTGGGGGGGGGCTCACTTTCCTCTCTTGATTTGCGTCCACATCCTTTCTTTCTTTATCTTGAATTTTTTTAAACTTATTTTTGTCTCTTGAATAGCTTCTTAGTGTTCTTGCCAGCTCCATCATGCATTTTAAAACATTCTAACATTCTTTCAGATCTTTTCGTCCAGAGCTCCAGCCTCGCGAGGAGGACACCCTCTTCATCCTTAAAGGGCTCCCCGTCCCAAGGTGGAGGATGGAACTGGCTGGAAGCAGGAGCCTCCTCCCAAGCAACCCCGGAAAGGAGCTCCCCGGGGGGCATTTTGGGGCTTCCTGGACCTGGACGGTCACGTAACTTTTTCATAATGACAGTAATGGCTGTAATTAACTGACATCAAAACGTGATGCACAGTAGGTGGCTGGCCTGGTTCATAGCCAGGGAGGCGGCGCTGCCTGACTCATGCTGGGGGGGGTGGGGGGGGATGGAAAGCAAGGCAGACCAGAGAGGCCAGTGGCCCCGCCAGACTCCAGAGAGAGAGATCTGGAATGCGCTGACGGCCCCTGGTGCAGGCAGGAAGCAAGGTCCAAAACTCTGAAGATGGGCCTGCCTCCTCCTAGTCCGCCTCCGGAGGGTCCTAGGGCCTGAACTCACCACCCCAGATCTAGAGTTGCATGCTCTACCCACTGACTGAGCCAGGCGCCCCTCTGTGGCCACTTAGAGCAGAGCGCTCCCCAAGGCCTAATGTGGAGCCAAACCCTTCACCTGCATTATGGCATCGACGCCTTCTGTCTGTTTCAATAGCTGCTGTCTTGCGGGGTGGCCACGAGGATTCAGTTAGCCACCATGCATAAAGCACTTATGACAGGGGCTGGCACTCAAAGAATGCTGGTGCCCATTACACAGAGCAGGCAACTGAGGCCCTGCACTGTTAAGGGACTTGACCAAGGCCACACAACTACTAGCTTGCGGAGTTGGGTATGCCTGCACCCAAAGCCCCACAGAACAGCCCTCTTGGAGCAAGGTCACAGCTTAAACAGATGTCTCCAAGCCTCAAGGGGGGGCTAGCTTTAAAATATTCCAAGGAAGGCGTGCCTGGGTGGCACAGTCGGACTTTTGGTTTCGGCTCAGGTTGTGGGATCGAGCCCCACATTGGGCTCTGTGCCCGGCCCCTCCTACTCATGCTTTATCTAAAATAATTAAATAAATCTTAAAAAAAAAATTCCAAGGAGGGCAAAATGGCTCCCCTGAGCCCTGTCCACCCAGCTCTAGCATCTCTTACCCTGTCCTCGCAGCCACTAACACACTTCCTGAACACCTACTGTGTGACTGGTTCAGAACTGGCCACTGGCATCAAAGACGGCCGGGTCCCAGCAGTGCCTCCGAGGCTGTGGGGTGGGGGTGGGGGGGACAGCGATGGTGGGGATGGCAGTGACAATGGGGATGATAGGTTCCAATTTGTCCAGGGCTCACTAGGTGCCCAGCACCGTGCTGACCACTTGACATGCATTAATTCACTAATCCTCGTAACAGCCCTATGAGGCAACAGTCATTATTTTAATCATGGGTAACATTTACTACTTACTAAGTGCCAGGCACTATTCTAAATGCTTTACAAGTGTTAACCCATTCGAGGTGGGTATTATCATTGCCCCTATTTTACTGAGGCACTGAGACATTTAATAACTTGCCCTGGGTCACGCAGCCACTAATTGGCAGAGCAAAATGCATTTGCCATGATGAATGAAGGCAGAGGGTGCTGTGGGACACAGAGGAGAAAGGAGTCCATCCCTGCCTCCTGGGCAGATCACAGCCGACTTCGAGGAGGAGGTGACTTTGAAGCCAAGTCTTAAAGGGATTAGGAGGGGTTTGCCAGGTGGGCGTGGGGGAAAGAGCGTTCCAGGCCAAGGACAGTAGGGCAAAGGCCTCGGAAGCAGGGCGTGGTTTAGGGATGGACGTGGTTCAGAAGGGCCGGAGGGTTGGGTGGGGCCGCTCAGGTCGGAGAAATGGGGAGAAGCCAGGTCACCAAGGGCCCCGGGCGGCCAGGCTGAGGGGCTTGGACTGATCCTGAAGATGTGGGAGGCTGCAGCCCCCCTGTCTCTCCCCTGAACTGCTAAAACTAACTCTTAACCCTATGAGATGTGAAAGAGAAAAACTGTCTTTAAAGAGGCCCACTCGGCAACCTCCTCCTGCTTTCAGAAGCCTGTGGGCCCTGCCTCCCCCACCCCATTCTTGTTACACCCCGAAGGTGTCCCTGGCAGCCCTCAGGCCACACACCCCACCAGCATGACTCCTGCACCTTGTTGTCCTGTCCGAATGCCCTCCATGCTCCCATCCACCTGTCCACAGACTGTTTCTCCCTGCGGCTTGGCTCAGGGACCCCTTCTCCAGAAAGCCCTCCCGGATCACTCCAACCTAGGTGAGTCTCCACCTTTGATGCCAAGATGTTTATCCCTTGGGACCCACATCATTGCTGAAATTATGGACTCCCAGCTTGCTTCTGACCCGTCCTGTTTCCTCAGCTGGAATACAAGGTCTTTAAGAGTCAACACCATATGCTATAATTACGTGTACAGGGTAGGTGCTGTTTTCCGAATGCTGTGTGCGGCGCCCGGCGGCACGACCATCTGGGGCTGGGCTCTGTGCTCACTCAGTCCTCAGTGCCGGCCTGCAGCTTAAGGACGGAGCCTCAGACAGGAGAAGAGATTTCTCCATGGCCGCCCCATTAGGATTTGACCCCAAGTATACCTGACTTCTAGCTCCCTATAAGCAGCTGCCTCCCACATCTCACCCAGATGACACCCTCCCAGGGGGAGGCACACGGCAGGTGCACAGCAGAGAGTCAGAGACCGATCCAAAGGCTGGTCCAACCTCAGGAGTTGCCCTCTGTGCAGGGTCCTGCCTCGCCTCTGTTCTCTCAGATGGGGTCCTCCTGAAGGGTCGCTGACTGCCCTCCCAGTCACTGCTATGGGCACTAGCCAATGATGACACTGAGGTCTGGGTGGCCCACAAGTCCCCAGGAGTTGGAGGCTGAGACTCAGTAGTTCTGAGCTCTTCTATCAGACTCTGGCCTAGATTCACTGTAAAGGCAGGAATCTGAATTGAGGCCTAAGAGAAATTGACAGGGTGGCAGGTGCAAGCCCCTATCACTTCGTCCTGCCAAATTACAGCCCAATAATAGTCTCGGTCAACACACACGGGGCACTTCCTATGAGCCAGGCTCTGTGTGGAGCCCCCTACAGGCATTTCTCACTTTTCTTCCCAGACACCTAAAGAAGCCAGTCCCGTAACCACCCCCACTGTACAGACAACGAAACTTCCATGCATTTACTTCACCATCCAGTCATTATGTTTACTTGGGGAAAAAAAATTTATTGAACACCAACTAGATGCCAGGGCTGGAATCCAGAACCGGGGCATAGCGCACACTGTCTGAGGGGTGCCTGGCTTTGAGTACCAGGCACAAACCCCCCCAGGTGGGGGAATGTGAAGGCCTCCTTACTTGTGAGTGTGGGGAAGGGAAACACAGCAGCCCATCGAGAACAGAGTATGGGGAATGGCTGTGAGCCTCGCGACCATTTCTCCTGTCAGGTGACACGGGGGACACCGCCCGCCCAAGGGAGCCCCATGAGCAGCTGGACACGCACCCCGGGAGTCGCTCCCACAGAGAGACGGCTAAGCGTGGCTGAGAGCCCTCCATCCCCTGCACCCTGCCAAGGAAAGGAGGTGACAGAGCAGCAGGAGAGGACGACGGGGAACCCCCCTCATCAGCCGACCCAGGGAGGGAGCAGGTTATAAAGGCCAAGCCACTGTGCAGCTCAGGCCTTCCTCGGAAGGGGCTCTGTGGAGGCCACGGAGAGCTGAGGTGGTGTTTTCTCAATGGAGCTGGCCCGGGTGGGAACGGGCGCCACGGTCCCCAGACAGAGGTGGCTGAGCCGTGGAAGGCCTCCCCCCACCACTGGCAGATAGGGAAACTGAGGTCCCGAGGGGAGAGAAGTGGCCCAGAGCCACTCAGCACGGAAGGGGGGGGGCGGACAGCCCAGGGAGACGGCGGAGCCGGCCTACGCACAACCTGACACGGGGCCGCTCCCGAGTCAGCAGATTCCACCCCAGGTCATGTGGCTTCTTCATGAGGCCCCATCATGCCCTCATGACTGGCGCCCAGCTGCTGGGCAGTTACTCACGGGCTTGTTACAGAGGCCTGAACACACGGGGGATGGGCAAGACAGGAGAAACTGGCCTTGGCCTTGGCCTCCAGCCAGCTTCCTGCGCCAGCCTCTCCCCTTCCCTGGCCCCTTTCCACCACTGTTCCTTCTTCCCTGTGGAGAGCAAGGGCTGGGCCTGAGCCTCCCTCATTAGACTGGGGTCTCCTCTGGCCCACCCGGAGCCGCCGAGGACCTCCCCTCTCAGACTAGCGGTTCTGCCCGGAGAGAAGCCGAGCCTGCCCGTCAAAGTAGGGGCTTCTCCGGGGTGTCCCTGGGAACTCCCTGGACCCCCTGCTCTGGGACACTGGCCAGCCGTCGTAGACTTATCCTCTCTATTTGGGGTCTGTTTGAGGGCAGTCGCTTCAGGGCCTCATCCTGACGAAGGTCTCATGGTGAGGGACAACCTCCCAGACTCACGCTGACCCGGGGCTGGTGACCCACATTGCCACCTCCCAGCCCTGGGACTGGGGCAATTTACTTAACCTCCCCGAACCCCTGTTGTCTCATTTAGAAAACAGACAGGAACAGCCGCCTGCCTTGTGGGGCGGGTGAGAATTACATGACATGATGCTTGTCGAGTGCTTGACGCGGGCCGGGCCGGCTGAGAGCTGTGCGAATGGGCGCCGTCATCATCCTAATAAGAATCACGGGAGACCAGCACAGCTCCGCGGTGCCCAGCACACTCCGGTTCGCAAAGCACCTCTGCCCTTGGTGGCATGGGAGGGAGCCTTAAAGGAGCCCCTGGGGTGACACGCAGAGGCTCCTTGCCTGGAGTCACTGAGCCTGTCCTCCTGGCTCTGGCCTTGTCATCCTGACCCACCACTTAACAGGTGTCAACGCCTCATCTGAGTATTCACAGGCTGGGTGCCTGGCGCAGGTTACTTGACCTCTCTGAGCCAGTTTGCTCCTCTGTACAAAGGAAATCGTTGTGGTACCTCTCTCACAGGCTCGTGGTGAAGAGTAAATGACATCATGCGGGCAGAGGATATAACACACTGTCTGGTACAGTCGGTCCTATCCGTTTAAGTGTTCGCTAAGGTTATCGTTTACTGAGCAACTACTATGTGCTGGGCAGTTGCACTTAAAACATCACAGCAATATTGTTTCAAGTTTACAGATGCAGGGAACCGACCTAGAGTCACTCCCAGGGAAGCAGACTCTGGGATGGAGATTTGCATGTGGGGAGTTAACTGAGGGGGTGCTCTCAGGACCGACACGTGGGGTGGCAGTGGGGAGAAGAGAGCCAGCTGGGGGGAGGGAGCATCTGGGCTGAAGCACATCCCTGACAGAGACCTCAGCCAAGCCCACCAGGCTCTGTAGCCGCAATGTCCTTCAGAGATGTCCTCCATCGGGACGAGGGCTGGGCTCTGCAGCCCCACGCTGGCGAGTCACTGCATATGGGCTCTCCCAGGAAAGGGACATGGCCTTGGGCGAGGTAGCCCCCTCTGGCTAAGGGCAATTCCCCCAGAGGGACTCCCCAGAGACATCTCGGCCGCCCAGTATTCCTCGCCGCAGGGGCACACGTGTTTCAGGATTTTGTTTTGTTTCGCGGGGATGGGGAGCATCGGGGCGGCACACGTCAGCATCCCCCACAAGGAGGTTCAATTACTTGCCCTAAGTTTCCCAGCCGGAAAGTGGCAAAGTTAAACCCAGGATTTAAACCCAGATCAGACCCTCATTCTTCCTTCTCCATCACACTGCCTCCCATCAGACAAGGAAGAAAGAAACAAGTAAAAATGGAGTCAGCAGCACGGGGCAGGATGATTTCACTAACTATGGAAGATAAAAAGGAACACGGAAAGCCATCCATGGGGCAGACTGCTAGATGTCCCTCCCCCAGATCCACTCTCTCCTTTGAAGAGTAGACCAGCGGCTCGGGAAGAAAGACTCCGTTTCCCGGCATTCCCTGCAGCCCCCCCATGACCATGTGACCAGGGTAGGTCCAAGTCATGAGACAGGAAGTGATGAGTGCAACTTTTGGGTGGTACCCTTAAAAAAAGAAGAAAGAATCTGTCCTCCCTTTCCCGTTCTGCTTTCCCACCAGATAGAATGCAGATGTGAGGGGAGGCTCTGGGCAGCCACATCAGATCATAAGGTGGAAGCCAAGTATTGAGGAGGGCAGAGTGATGAGTCAGAAGGAGCCTGGGACCTAAAATATCAGTCAGCTCCTGCATCAGTCCTAGACTGTGCATGTCCTGCCCCATGGAAGAAACCTACGTCAACCTTGGATGTCTCTCCTCTGAATCTTTTCCCTGCCTATATCAGTGTAGTCATGAACACTCATTTGCATATGTGGGCATGTGGGTTTGAATATGCAATGAATGTGGATTTCCCAAGACGCAAACTCACGTAGGCAAAAAACATTTTGTTTTCTGCATCTGAATGTCGTTTATGTCTCAAGCCCCTTATTCCCTGCTGGGGGAAGCCTAAACCTGCCAATGGATAACCTTGGTCATTTCAGATCAATTTCAGCCAATTAGGATTTATCTGCTTTGAGCAAATCAGGGTGCGCTCCATCAATCTGGTGTTCTTCCTCCCCATTCCTCACCCCTTCCTCCTTCCTCAATAACATTTAGATTCCAGTTCGTAATTTAAACATAGCATTACAGGGGCGCCAGAGTGGCTCAGTCAGTTGAGTATCTGCCTTCATCTCAGGTCATGATCCCAGGGCCCTGGGATTGAGCCCCATGTCAGGCTCCCTGCTCAGTGGGGAGTCTGCCTCTCCCTGTCCCTCTGCCCCCCACCCCGCTCGTGCTCTTTCTTATGCTCTCTCGCTCTCTCTCAAATAAATAAAATCTTTTTTAAAAAATAACTTAAATGTAGCATTATAATATTGCTGACCAGAGCCGGGGCCATCCAGCAGTTGGGCAGAATCAGAGGTGGACATCCTGCCATGTGGCTTCTGACCATCCCGACGAGTCCGAATCCCCACCTGGCCTCCAGCTGCAAGGTCTCCGTCGCCTTGGCCCAGGGTCACCTTGTCAGGACCCCACAGTGCCACTGCACAGCTTCCTTAGAAGTGACAACTGCTCTGCACCCCGTCTGAGGTCAGAGAACTCGGGGTGCCATCTGGAAGCCCCTCCCTGATCACCTTCCCCAGCTCATGTCTGCCTGTTCTCAGCTCCCCAAATGTCTGTAGTCTCCGTGCCCTCCAAGCCCCTGCCAAGCTGGCAGAGGGGCTGCAAACCGTCACCTTTTCTCTGAATCCCTCTGCCTCTTACAGTGGCCCAGTTTGAGGGCAAAGGGCCCCCTGCAATGCAGGAAGGTCAAGGGGTTGAAAGGAAGTACGCTGCAGGACAAGCTCTCTCTCAAAGAGGCCGCCAACCCCTCGCACACACTCCTGCTGGCGCAGAGGACAGAATCGTGGGAAAACCTGTTCCCTGGCAAGTTGGAGTTGAAAACTGATTCTGAACGGTTGGCCTCTGAATACGAAGATGCTTGAAGAACATCTTAAACAACTCACTTCATTTATATTCTCCTTGTAATGTATCCACGAGACTGACTTCTGATAAAGGATGTTGTCCAAAAGAGCTCTTCCAGGAAAAAATAAAATATAACCTCAGGGCGCCTGGGTGGCTCGTGGGTTAAGCCTCTGCCTTCTGCTCAGGGCATGATCTCAGGGTCCTGGGATTGAGGCCCGCATTGGGCTCTCTGCTCGGTGGGGAGCCTGCTTCCTCCTCTCTCTCTGCCTGCCTCTCTGCCTACTTGTGATCTCTCTCTCTGTCAAATAAATAAAATCTTAATATATATATATATATAAAACCTCAGTGTAAGGAAGCACAGTGTCCTGGTTGGTCACCTTCTTTCTTTACTTATGGAACATAAAATACGGGTGTTGGGCAATCGAAGGAAGTCTCAGCTTTGATGAGCTTTGGTGGCTCCCAACACTGTCCCCATTTTGCAGATGAGGAAGTAGGCCAACAGAGGTGAAGTCAAGGGCATGCAACTACTAAGGAGGGGAGCTTGTCTTCATCCTTACGGGGCATCCTTCCCTTTCCCCCAGCCAGTTTTGGCCTCGTGGTCTTGTGTGTTGTTCACAAACATCTCCTAAGGAAGACAAGGACCAAGGCGAGGATTACTCCCATTCTACAGTTAAGGAAATTGAGGCCGGCTGGGGAGAGGAAACTTGGCCCTAATGACCCAGCTAGGGACAAGTGGAACAAGGTCTCCTCTGGGGAGGCCCCAACCCCGCCCAGCGATACTTCAGACACTCACAGACCCCCTGGCATGCACACACGCACACACAATGCACACCCGAATGGCCCGCACACATGCGTACACACTGAGCAGAGCTGGCCTGACCTCCTCCCAGTGGCTTCATCCCAGAACACAAAAGTCATTACCCAGTGCTGGCACTCGGCCTCCCTCTCCGGGCAGCAGCGCAGGGCTGCCGGAGGGGAAAGTGGAACCTCAAAGCTGTGATTAATTCTCCACCCCAATTACCAGCGGTAATTTGAGGAGGGCCTGGATGCTCCTGGAGCCAGGCTGAGCAACATCAAACGTGGCTCCTAAGTGCACCCAAAGGAAGTCTGGCCCATTAACCAGAAGGTAGCTACTGTGAGGAGGGAGAGGCCCGGGGTCACACTGGAGAGGGCTAGAGGCTCCACCTTCTCGTCCCTGCTCTACCACTGGGTGGCCTTGGGAAAGTCCCTACCCACCCGTGGCTGGTTGGGGAGGTGGGGAGGCCCCTCTGATGTTAGCACCTTTAAATAAATGGTAACTCGACTTTTTACCCTTGGAAAACTCTGGGCCCTTTGGGTTAGGGAGCACATCTGGCTTGCCTGTCATTAGAGCCCCAGCAAAGCACCTGGCACATACAGGTGCTTAATAAATGATTGTTGAGGGACTGGATGGCCACCCCTTTCTAGTTATACACTTTTACAAAGCGCCTCTCGCTTAATTTCATGATGCTGGGATTACTATCCCCATTTTATGGATGAGGAAACTGAGGCTCACAGAGGCTGGGACAAAGTATGAGCTTGTGACATTAATTTCCACATGCTAATTCTCCCCGGCTCTATCCTATTTAACCATCATTTTCTCTTCTCCTCAATTTCTTTCTGATTTGCACCCCATCCTCCCAACCCACACACAAAAAGTCACGGTATCCAGGGGCACCTGGGGGGCTCAGTCAATTAAGCATCTGACTCTTGATTTCGGCTCAGGTCATGATCTCAGGGTTGTGAGATCGAGCCTCGAGTTGGGCTCCATGCTGGGCGTGGAGCCTGCTTAAGATTCTCTCCCTCCCTCTCCCTCTGCCTCTCTCTCCTTTTCTCTCAAAAAAAAAAAAAAAAAAGAGTCATGGTATCCATAGGTACAAATGTGCCCATGACTGTGAAAGAGCAAAGGGATGTGTCCTCACAAACAGGACATGATAATGATTGGAAGGGCCATACCATAGACTCCCCAACATCCATTCTCCCTTCCTAATGGAACCCCAAATTTGCCAATCTTGTGCTTTAAGAGAAACTGACCTCGCCTCCAGCTTCAGAGGCAGGTGCCTAAGTCAATCGATGTGTCCCATCCTTCTGCCCATAGTTATTGACTGGGAGATACACAGATGACCCCAGATGGGCCAACTGCAGCCAACAAACCCATTCCAGAACTTTTTTCTACTACTATGAAACTTTCTCTTTACTACTGAATTTGGATCTAAAGACATAGAGCCCCAGAAACTTCTTGAGCCATTTTAGGAACACAAGGGGAGAATCCAACTGAGAAGAGAGCTACAGAACTGAGTGTGTATAAGCTGCTGGATCAAGCTATACTTGAAAGTTACTCTACTTCTGGGCTTTTAGGATCATGAGCCAATAAATTCCCTTTATTGCTGAAAGATATCCTAACAAATATAAACAGTTTTAGGAATAGCCCCACAATAAATACACTGACTATTTTTAGAGGGCTTTTATGACTCCAGTTGTTATTAAGGTAGATGGTAGGAGAGTGGGGAAGGGGACATGGCCACTCATCTTCCAGCTCCATCTATTGCCACTTCTCTCCACAGTTCTTGCTAAAGGAAACCTCATGGTTATACTCGGAGATGCAGATCTAGGCTGAAGTCCTAGAGGCAGCTAAGCATGGAGGCAGAGTTAGAGCACCCACAGAGGCGCCTGGCTCTTAGGGGGCAGCAGTGACACAGGTGGGGGGATCCAATTCCTCCATCCTACCTTTGGCATTTCCACCCTCCAACTAATGGTATCTATTGAGCGTCAGTCTACTGAGACATCTTTGTTTATAAAGTGATTTATTAATTTAGAAGTCTCCTGAAACCAGTCATTAGAAGTCACCCTTCACCCAGTCAATAGAAGTTAGAACCAGAGCAGGGGGAGTGCACAGTAGGAGAGGTCGCCAGGATTTGGGGCTTGGGGTTCAAGTCCTAGTTCTGCCACTCCTAGGCTGTGTGGCTTTGGACAGATCCCTTAACCCCTCTGTTCTAGGCAAAATAATGCCCCCACCCCCAACAGGTCCATATCCTAATCCCTGGAACTTGGGGAAAATGGCAGAAGGGACTTTGCAGACATGCTTCAAGTTAAGGATTTTGAGATAAGGAGATAACCCTGGATTAGCCACAGGGGCCAATCTAATCACAGGAATCCTTAGGAGGGAGAGAACCTTTCCTAGCACAGAGAGATGCAACACTGCTGACTTTGGAGCTGGAGGAAGGACTCTGTGCACCAATGAATGGAAACTGGAAAAAGCAGGGAAATGATTCTTTTTTAGAGCTTCAAGAATGCAGCCCTGTTGACACTGACCTTAGCCCAGTGAGACTCACGTTGGCATTCTGACCTCCAGAACCATAAAGTAACAAACGGGTATGGCTCAGCCACCAACTTTGTGGCAGTTTGTTGTAACAGCCACAGGAAACAACTACAGACGCTGAGCCTCAGTTTCCCCATTTGGTAACTAGGTGACAGCACCAACCTCCCTGGAATCCTGGGAGAACTCGTGGTTGAGAGCCCAGCCCTAAAATCACAAAGCCCAGGGTTTGAAGCCAGACTTACATGGGTCTCCCTCCTCTCAGGTGAGCAGGGCAAGGGGCTCACCGTCTGCTGGGAAGCCTGTCTCCCCACCTGAGTGACGCATGTTAGCCGAACCCCACCCCGAGCTTTCCTTTGGACCTTTGATCTTCAGCCACCTCGCCTGGTCAGACCAAAGCAGAAAGGATTAAGGGAGAGTCCTGGGAGGGGCCGGAAGAAACAGGGGCAGGGCCTAGGTCCTGGTCCAGGTGCTGGGTGCAGCCGGGGTGTTGGGGAAGGAAAACAGGCACTTGGAGGCTCAGCTTCTGACCATGGGACTCCGAGAAAGGCAGTTAGCCTCACTCTCCCCATCTGGAAAATGGGGAAGAAGAGTTCTAGAAATAGCTAGCTCCCATTCATATGCATCCTCTTGTTCTCTCTCCCCACCCCCTTCCTTCCCTCTCTCCTTCCACCCCACACCACGGCTAATACTTTCTCCAGGGAGGCGGCAAAGGAGAGGCTCTGACCCCACTTCAATCCAGACCCAGATCAGACTCCCCTCTCCCCAGTTCTTTCACTGCTCTTCGTCCGCAGAGACTTAATAAAGAGGAGACGGTGTCACACAGCAGGGGAGAAAGATAAAGCCAAATCCCAGGTCCGCCACCTGCCAGTGGTGGGAACTTGAATCTGAGTTCATCTCCCTGAGCCTTCACTTCCTCATCAGAAAAAGGGGCATAATAGGAGCGCCTACCCCACTCAGAGCTGTTTATTGAGCACTAAATGAATAACCATGTGAAGTATACAGCAAGGATTCGAAACCTAGCAAGTACTTCATAAAGGTTATCATTACATTCACTGTAAGCCC
>LNAC01001895.1:40986-62401 GCA_002007465.1 Ailurus styani
TTTTTTTTTTTTCTTCCACTTTGTAAAATGTAGACTCCCATTTTCAGTGTCAAGCCCCTGGCTGGCAACGTGCTTGTATATTTCATTTAAACCTTTGAGCGGGAGATTATCTTATTCTTCTTTTACAGAAGAGGAAACTGAATGGAATCAGAGAGCTTAGGTCACTTTCCCAAGGTCACACAACTAGAAAGAGATAGAGCTGATGTTTGAGCCTAGGTCTGTGCTTTTTTTCTTTCCCCTGCTGACCTGGAATAAAATCTGTTGAGGGCGTTCAGACTTGGGGTTCTTTGATGCTACTGTTATATTTAATATTTTTGAATTGATTTTTTGAAAAGGGCAAAGTCAGGTCTCCTGCAGCCTGGTCAGCCCACAGCTGCCAGAAGGCACCATTCCAGTTCCTCCTCTGCAGGTTGTCCCTTTGCCGAAAAACTCCCAGGGAACGTACAAGATTCCATGCTCCAAAAGGCCGCTTGTCCAGTTTTCATAGAACACAAAATTGAGGCTCGAGGACTGGGTTATTGGTCTCAGCCAGTTCCACAGACTTTTCCTGACACCATGTGACAGATACAGTCCTGGGATGGGAGACAGAACAACAAACGAGATCCTTCCACTCTCTGTTCCTCAGTGGCATTGGACTAGGTCAGAGATGGCAAGAAATCTAGCCCACGGACCCCTTCTCTGCCTGCCAGCAACCATAGCAGACATTGCTAATTGATCCCAGCACACTGTCCTGCTCAAGCACATCTCCGCCTCAAATACATCACTCGCAGCGGCCACCAAGCACCAAGGACAGAGGCCTCAGGGAAGATGAACTACTTTGCCCTCCCTGGACTAAGGTAGCCCAGACTCTCCCCAGCTCTGCCTTTCAGCTCAGTATCTTCCAGTTCCCCCCCCCAGCGCCCCAGAGACCCCATCCCTGTGGATTCTCGGCTCCCAGAAAAGATCCTTCCCTAGGAGAGATGAGTCTGCTGGGCCGAGCGACAGAGCCATGGGGCAGAGTCTCCCTCTGCCTCTTTCCCTGTTGTGCACAGAAGGGAGATTTGACAAACCCCCTAAAGACCAGCTCCCCCAAGCAGCACCTCATAACAGGACTGCTTCCTCGCCCTCCCACAGGAGGCTGGGCACTCCGGCAGTCACAAGCCAGCCACCTCCCCGCCAAGACCACCATGGCTCAGGCTGAAGTCGGGGAAGGCAAGAAGTAGAGGAGGTGTTGGGTCAGCCCGAGAGGAACCCCACAGATGCCAGCGTCCCCATCTCCGCTGTGTTGTTGCAAGCCTCCAAGCCTCTGCACGTGCCTCCCTCTGACTGGCCTGCCCACTGTCTGTCTGGCAAACTTCTATTCTATTTATCTTCTCAGCCCTTTCAGATGTCCTTTCCTTTGGGAAGACTTTCTTGCCATCGCTCTAGCCACCTACTTCGTGGATGTGCTGTCTGTGGCTCTACACACACACACACACACACACACACACCATTTCCCATGGCCACTAGACTGATTCTCCTACTCGTCTCGCTCCCTGTGTGGCTCTCCTCGAAGGCAGACGATGTCTTATTCTACAGGGCCATGGCCGAGAGAGGGAACTCACTCAATATTTGTGGACCTGTTGATACAACACCAAACCCTTCTACCTGAAAAGTTTAAGACACTCCTAAGCTGATGAGCCAGGAACAAACATCATTATCCCCAATTGGCGAGTGACTCAGCTCAGGCAAAGAGACATGCCAAAAAGTCACCTGCTCGTGCCACTAGCTAAGTCAGGGCAAGGATCTGGGAGTCCAAGCTCCTCAGCATTCCGAGGAAAGGAAGTGGTCCCTCCCTTTGATTCTGCATATGAGTTGGCAAACTCTAAGTGTCCATTAGTGAGGGGTTTTTTTCCTCTGTATATTCTGTGGTTGGAGTGGGTAGTCCAAGTGGTTAGAACTCATGCTGCCACAGTCAAAAGTTTGCACCATTTTCAGAAAACACCTTCTAAGAAATCAAAAGACAGAGTGCTAATATCCTTAATAAACAAAGAGCTCTGACAAATAAATAATAATTCAGTAGAAAAATGGTAAAAGTCATGAAGAGCCGAACCACATAATTTCAAATCAATTCAACAATTATTCACTGAGCAACTACTGTATGTCAGGCACTGTGGTAGACATTGGAGGTGCAGGGTCCCCCACTCTTGGAATGATCTAGTGAGGGGAGACGAGCAATAATGAACAAACATATATACTGCATAGAGGAGGCAGTGAGAAGCACTACGCAGCAAAGCAAAACAGGATGGTATGATCGAGGTGGCAGAACAACTCTAGGTGGACTGGTCAGGAGAGACCTCTCAGGAAGGTGCTGACATCTGAACAAGAATACACCACTCCTAGAAGGCGGGAGGGACAGTAAATTATCCCCTAAACTGAGAAGGCACCTTGAGACCAGATAACAAAGCAGGTGACTCCATACAATTTACACAGAGTTTTATTCCATGTAACTTACTAACGGGGGCATCTGGCGAAGGATGGTCTGTGGCACCTGCCTAGTTATTCTCCACAAAGTCCAGAACTTAATCCACAGATTTTATAAAGGGGCCACACAGAAGGGCACTGCAGTGAGATCGAAGGATCCATACACACCTCAAAGGGTTTGCAGGCAACTCATTGACAGTGAACCTTTCATTAGATCTTGGAGCACCATCTAGGCATCAGGAAAGGGAAAGACTATGCTAACTCTAACAGATTGGTGGGAGGCCAAAACAAGCCTCCCTGATCCCAGCCTCGGTGGGCATTTCTAAGGTATGTACGTTACTCTCCTAGGGACCCAGAACATGGAACCCCAAGACAGTTGTATATGAGTTGGCAAGCTCTAAGTGTCATCCAGCAAACATGAACAAGATGGAGGCCCAAAGATGGCGTCAGTATTGTCTGCGCTCCTACACCAACCGCACCATGGTTGGGGGGGTGGGGGTGGGAGACACTCCAGGGGAGGGGTCCATGAGGTGGTGCAAGGTCTCCCAGGAGGAATGAGCCCGGGTGTTCAAGACACCAAAAGAAGGCCAGCGTGGCTGGAGAGCAGTGGGCAAGGAGAAGAGTGTAGACTATGGAAGGTGCCCAAGCAAGCAGAGCTCTGTAAGCAGGGGAGAGAGTTGAGGTTTGAGTGAGGAAGCCATCAGAAGGTTTTAAGCAGGAATGTGTTGTGATCTGGTTGCATTTTTAAAAGATCGCATTGGCTGCTGTGTGGAGAGGTGGGAAAAGGGGGGCCAAGGTGGGAGCAGGGAGTCCAGTCGGGAGGCACCCACGTGCTGGGGAGGACTGATGAAGACTCTCGAAATAAGGTGGAGGCACTGGGGGAAGGGGAGGTGGAGGGATGCAGGACGGTGGGGAGGAATTGATGGGATTTGCTAATAAGGAACTGGACTTGGGAATGTAGAGGAAAGAGCAATCAAGGATACTGTATATATTTTGCCTTGAACAGTAGGTAGATGGTGGTATTTTTTCTTAGAAGGGAAAAAATGGCAAAAGGTGAGAGCAGAAGCTGGTTCAGACAGAAGTTTGGTTTTTTAAAGATTTTTTTAAGTAATCTCTATACCCAACGTGGGGCTCAAACCCACCACCCCGAGATCAAGAGTCACATGCTACCATCCACAAACTGAGCCAGCTAGGCACCCTAGAAGTTTTTTGGGTGTGTCTTGTTTTGTTTTGAGAGACAGCGCAAGAGTGAGCAGGGCAGGGGGCAGAGGGAGAGGGAGAGAGAGAATCCCAGGCAGACTCCCCACTGAGCGTGGAGCCAGACACGAGGGTCAATCCTACAACCCTGAAACCATGACCTGAGCCAAAATCAAGAGTCGGACCAACTGAGCCCCCCCAAAGTCATGAGTTCTTTGGCTAAGTTGGGCTAGAGTGCCCACTGGCCACCTGTGGAGAGATATCAACGAGGCAGGTGTACAGCCACAGCTGGGGCTCAGGGAAGCAGTTAGGGTGAAGAGAGGCGCTGTCACCGGGAGGCACTGGTGTCTGGCTAGGATTTACACCATGGGACTGGAGGAGGTCACCGAAGGAGAAAGTAACATCCCCTCTCTTTTGATGGATCTTACTCCTGTAATCTCTGCCCACTCCTGTGCCACCACAGGACATGAGTGTCCCCGTGAGCAAAAACAAGGAGGTCACCCTCCTACCTCCCCTCCAGCTCCCACCCCATTTCTCCACCCCCTTTGCTAGCAATATTCCCGAAAGAGTGCAGATAGTCTGTCTCTCCAAAATGTCACCTCCCATTCCCCCTATACCCACTGTGATTAGGCCTTCATCCCAACATGTCACTGACACTGTGGCCTCCAGGCCACCAACCCCAGGGGCCACTCCCGTGTCCTCATCGTATTGGCCCTGTCAGCAGTCTTGGACATACCTGGCCTCCCTCCTTCCAGAAGCACTTTGTTTCCCCAGCTTCCTCAATACCATGCTCTCGGGGCTTCCTTCAACTTCTCTGTTCCTCCTCCAAAGGGGCCCAGGGTCTGGTCATGGACCCCCTTCGCTTCCCTACTTACACAGGAGGAAAATGGGCAGCACGCAAAGAAGAGGAAGCTCAGCCCCAAGCATAAGAGGTACCCAATGAAACAAATGAGATATATTTGTAATCTATCACGATGTCTAATGCTCGATGTTAGCGTGGGTAGGGAGGGGACTACTGGCGAGAAAGATAAAGGGGATGGTCTTTTTTTGGAAGGGAACTTCTCAATATTTATCATTATACAGATAAAATGGGATAGACTGACCAACCCTATACTTTGTCCACAGATTTTCTTATTGACATAATTTCTGATTTATAGAAAGATTATAAAAATAATACAAAGATTCCCAGATACCCTCCATCCAGATCAATTAGATTCCCCAAACATTAACATCTTACTACATTAATGTTCTCCCTCTAAGTATATATTCATATTTTAAATATTTAATGTATATACTCCTCCCCAAACTGCTTCATAGTGAGCTACAGGCATGATGTCCTTTTACCATAAATACGTATTTGTTTATGTGTTTCCTACAAATGTACAATTCTCTTGTATAACCACAGTACGATTATCAAAATCAGGAAGCTAAGATGATGGGATGCTATTACCTAATCCATGGATTTTACGGGGATCTCACCAACTGTCAAAGTAATGTCTGTTTCAGCAAAACAAAACCTAAGATCATCTGTTGCATCTGGTCATCATGTCTCTTTAGTTCCCTTTCATCTGAAACAGCTCCTCAGACTTGCTTTGCATTTCACGACAATGACATTCTTGAAGTTTTTTCAGACGCTGTCCCTCCGTTTTATCTGATGCTTCCTCGTGATTAGACTCAGGGGATGCACTTTGGCATAAACTTCTGTGCTTCTCTTCCCTCTGCCTAAAGCTTGTTTCCTGGCTTTTCAGTGGTTTTCTGCCTGCTCCTCCTCTGAGTCTCACTTCAAACATCACCTCCTCCGAGGAGCCCTCTCTGACCACCCTAGTAAATAGGTCTCTTCTGTTTTCTCTGTGACAGCATTTACGTCCTTTACAGCACTTCTCATACCCTGTAATTATCTATACATTTGTTTGCTTGTTTACCGTTCTTCTCTTTATAAAAGTAAGCTCAACCTGAGCAATGACCTTGCCTGACCTGACCTTTGCTTTCATTCCAGAGTAGACAAACACTGCCTGGAATACAGTAGCTGTTCAATAAGTATTTGTTGAGCAAATAATGACTGTGCATAAAAGCAAGTTGCAGAATAAGATATATATTAGTATGATCCCATTTTTGTTGGAAAAAATTTCATACAATATGGTTATATATTTTAGGAATGTTCTAGAAAGATTCACATCAAATGGCTAAAAGTGGTTACCTCTGGGAAGAAGGATTATGGGAGAGGGCAAGCTTTCACTTTTTTTCACTTTGTATAGTTCAGTATTGTTTGATTTTTTTTTTTTACAAAAACATGCATTGTCTATGCAATAATAATTTTTAAAATATTTCTTAAAATAAAATGCCTTACTCCCTCTGGGAAGTGCTCCCAAACACTTCTGCCTCCTCTGGCCCTTCCCTGGGAACAGTTCATGCTGTGCTGGGCAGAATGCTGGCATCCTCAAGGTCAGGGGTTTCCAACCCTCTCTTCTGGGCTCTCTCCTGCCCACAGGTGCTGTAGCTGAATAAGCAAGTGGCTAAATGAGCAGGATTCTGGATCCAGGACCAACGTGCCAGGCCCATTCCTTGGAACATTCTAGACTGCTCACATCTCCAGACTGCACACACCATCCCCCTGCCAGGAACACCCTTCTCTATCCTCTGCCTGGTAAACTCCTACTTGCCCTTCAGGACCCACTTCAAACACCACCTCCTCCTCCCCCATTCCCGCTTTCAAGCAGGCACTTCCTGCTTGAGCAGGTGCTGGGTTGAAACCTGTATTAGCATCCCCATTTGGAGCTCCTTGAGGCCAGAACCTCCCCTATGTATCCCCGAATCTCAGGGTCCAGCACAAAGTAGGGGTCTGAGGTCATCTACCAGCGTCCATGAAACTGTAATAAGTGGCATATTAGCTTAAACAGAGGGCAAGGGCTCAGACCCTTCACAGGGTCCACACAGTGGCCAGCACAGAGCAGGTGCACCTCCAGGGTCAGTGCAGCGCCCAGCAGGGAGCAGATACTCCCCCAGTCCTTCATCAGCTGAAGGACCAAGGAGGCTTGGATAAGGATGATTAGCTGGATCCTGAAAGCCATGGGGAGTGAAAGTCACCCGGGAAAGCAGACTTGAACTGCCCCTACAGCTCCAGAGCAAGACGAAGTTCCCTTGTGGAAAAGGCCTCTTCCCTCCTCCCGCCCCCGGGGAGAGCTGCACCCACCGTGTCACTTTCAGGACAGGCAGTTGGCCACAAGCCCTAAGCATCTCTGTGCCTTCTTGCTGGTTCTGCCAAAACAGGAGCATCCTGACTGCTCCTTACCCAGGCCATGTCTCGGGCTTGTGTTTGCAGCAGCAACTGGAGGGATGAGGGCACTGTCCCCCCCACCACCACCACCAGGACGAAGCCAGCTTCCTTATGTTTGCTGCAAAAGCAGCGGATCCCCCAAACTCCGTGTTTCTCTTCGGATGCATTGCTCCCATTCCTTTGAGCCCTTTCTCCAGCCCTCCTACCCAGGGATTCCCCCCAACCTGCTCCTGCTACCACTCATCTCTCCTCCTCCCTTCATCCAATCAGCAACCATGGGGAAGGAACCAACAGAATCATCTACGTTTAAGTATCCTGCTCTGATAATCCCCTCCAAGTAACCTAGCCCTGGAGTAACTAACACATTAAAGGCGTGCCAGTGATTTACTCTTTTGTTCTCCGATGTATCAAAAATGCTACTAGTGATCCCTCCGATACCTTTCAGGAGGTACAGGGAAAAATGAACACAGCTTTAAGTAGCAATCTCCCTCTCGGGCAAGAAGAGATCAGGTCTCAAGCTCTGAGACCTATACCAAGCTAATCTCTCTGGCTTGACCTCAATAAAAATGATTTCACTTTCCTTAGATATATTTTATAGCAATCACAGAGGAGGTAACTGGGGTTGGAACCAAGAGACCCAAAGCCACCACGCTGGTGGAGGGTACCTCCTGCCCCCCAATATCCAAGAGCGTAATGGGGGGGCTCCTTTATGGGACACAGCCTTGAAACCCTGTCCTGCCCCTGGTCCCCTGAGTTTCTCCCCCAGACCCCTGACCTGGGCCACAGTATCCTAGCCAGATGTTTCAACCACCAGGAGTCTCTCTCCTCCAAGAGAGAGCTGTCAGGCAAAGTGGCACCCAAGCAGCCTGAACGCTTCCTTGCCCGTGAAGGCAGAATGACAGACTCAGAGCAAACAGACCAAAAGTCAATCCACCATATTATCAATTCTCCAAGGACGCCATTGGTCAACTTATCGAAAAACCTGATGTTTTAGATCAGAGGCTGACCAACTACAACTCACAAATCAAATCCGACCCACGGCTGATTTTCCTACAGCCCACTAGCAAAGAATGATCTTTAAACATCGATTCAGGGGGGGAGGTTAAATCAAAGGAAGAATATTCCATGACGCATAAAAACTAAACGAAATTCTGTTTCCATGTCCATAAAGTTTCAGGGGAACACGACCGTGCCTGCTCGCGACACACTGTCCGCGGTGCTCCCGCCCCACGACCGCTGAGCTCAGTAGTTACAGACTCGCCGCTCTCCTGTGTGTGGCCACTCAGGGCGCGACAAACCACGGTGACACAGCTAAGATGACAGCGTGTAGATCATCACAATATATTCTTTTTTTTTTTAACTGGTGCATTCCGATCATGTCAAAACATGGAAAAACGTAGACTTTAAATGCTGTAAATTTTTTGTTGTGGTAAAATACACCCAACATAAATTTAACCATCTTAACCCTTTTCAAAGTGTATGGTTCAGTGGCACTAAATGGGTTTATACTGTTGTGCAACCACCTCCACCCATCTCTAGAACTTTCCATCTTGCCAAATGGAAGCTCTACAGCCATTAAACATTAGCTCCCCATGCCCTCCTCCCCAAGCCCCTGGCCACCACCACTCTACTTTCTGTTCTATGGATTTGACTACTCTAGGGACCGCGTAGAAGTGGAATCATATGGTATTTGTCCTTCGGTGACTGGCTTATTTCACTTAGATGAATGTCCTCGAGGTCCATTCACGTTGTAGCAGATATCGGAATTCCCTACCTTTTCAAGGCTAAATAATATTCCCTCATATGTATTTACTATATGTTTATCCCTCCGTCTATTGATGGCCAGACATCACACTTTTAAGGCACAGGAGAGTGTGTGTATTATTTTGTTATTGAATTTAGTGGCAAAGCGTGTACTTGTGCGGTGGCACTCTATCTCTGCTAAAAGAAAACAATACGTATCTTGGTCCAAAGTACCTAAAATATTCACCAGCTGGCCGTCTATGAAAAAGGCTGGTCCACCCCCACTTGGGGTTTATCCTGGCTTCCCAGCAGCCATAGGGCTGGACTGCAAATCTAACTTCATGGCATGCCAAGGTCAAATATAAGCTCAAATGCTCAACCCTTATCTGCAACTTCCTGTGGTCTTCCCACAAAGGCACTTGACCCTTTCTTCCAAATTGTACCAACGCCAGCCCTGCAACTGACCCAGAACCACCCCAGCCCCAACCCCCAAGCAGGCCTTGTCCTTTCTCACCCAAACATTCATTCTGTAAATATTTCCTGATTCCTCTTCTGTACCCAACCCTTGGAAACTTGACACTCAAGGAGGGGGTTGATGTTATGCACCAGCTTTGCACCTGCCTTCCCCACCTACATGCTTAGCATCTTCCTGAAATTAATCATAGAATCCACAAATCACAGGATCTAAGACACAAAGTGCTCTGATTCAGCAGGTATGAATTATAGAATCTCTGAGCTTGTAAGCTCTTGCTTTAGTGGAAGCTTAGATGGAAGAAACGCATGACTTTAGACCATTAAAATGTCAGGATTAGGGAATCTTAGGACATGACCTGTTCAAAGTAACAAACACGAAAATGGTAGACTCATTTAGCCTAGGTATGTGAGAACTGCAGACTCACAGTGGAGTAGCAGAATCTGGGTGGAAGGGACCTCCTAGATGGTCAGGACCCACTTCTTACCTGGGACAAGACTCCCTTCCCGACCCCAGCAACCTTCCTCCTTCTGCCTGATCTCAGTCCCAGGGTCTCACTGTCCAGCCACACTGTGAGCCTCCACAACCTACCCTGCTTACCACCCCCTCCTCCATTTGCTCTCTGAAAACACCCAGAGCTGCTCGGGTCTTTGAGCCTTGCTCACATGGTCTCCTCCATTTGGTTCATCTTCTCTCTTCTCATCTCCCTACCCCTGCCTGTTGCCAGGCCAGCCCCTTGTCAAGAGCCTCCCCAAACATCACCTCCACCGGGATGTACCCCTTCATTCCCCTGGGCAGAGGTCACAGCCCCTCCATCCTCAGGTTCACCTCAAGCCTGAAAGTCACTTTCGCTCTCAGTCTCAGCCTCAGTCTCAACAACAGCAAAATAGAATAGAATAAAAGTCCTCCCTCTGGAAGGGTTGCTATGGAAACAAAATTAAAGAACACAGAACACACTTAGCCCAGTGCCCCACGCATGACATTAGCTGGTGATCTCAGCGGGGGCACTCTGGCCCCAGAGCCCCACTGAGCACTGCAGGCACACAGCCTCCGGGCGCAAATGCAGAACCAGTTGAACCTGAGCCCAGGAAGAAGGGGAGTGTGCACCTGGCAGGGAGAAGCCCATGCAGGAAGACTCCCTCAGAGAAGATGGTCTCCCTTTGCCGGAAAGCACTGCGATGACGATGAAGGACGAGGGTCAAGTGTGGATGAGACGGGCACATGATTTCACCCCAGCCCTGGAGTGAGTGACAGGTCAGAGGGAGGGGCTCGGGTAGGAGTGGAGAAGTCAATTGTCTAGCCAGATGAGATTTTAGCTGAGAAGTCATCCAGGAACAAGGAAAGAAACAGTGCATTTATTGAGCACTTACTGTGTGCCTGGTGCCATGCTGACCACTTACCCTGAGCTGGTTTGGTCCTCACCGAGGCCCAGCACTGACATCTAATGACATCTAACAGAGGAACCAGGTGGGCTGGGGTCGGAATCCCAGCTCTGCTGTTCCATGGCAGTGTGATCTTGGGTAGGTCTTGTTCCCTGAGTCTCATTTCCTCATCTGTAACACAGGGATGATGATACCCGGCTATACTAAATACACCTGTCAGCATTTGACTATTTCTGACCTATAGAAATGTACGTTTCACATGGTTTGACCTAAAAACTAACCTGGCAGGTTACTGAGGGGTCCAATAAACTAACCCCTCTAATCTCCTCGGCCTGGTATCTGGCACATAGTAAGTGTTAGCACCTCTTGTTTAACTGTCCTCTTTGTCCTCACCTAACGGATGAAAATACTGAAGCTCAGAGAGGTTAAATAACTCTTTCAAGGGCACCCAGCCAGCAGGCAGCCGCCGAAGATTCAAACCCAGAAGGAAGCACAGCGCCCTGGGCTTCCCCTCTCTGGAGCAAGGCTCCTCTCAGACGGGAGGGCCAGGGAGCCCCGCCTCAGTGTGGGCCCCTCAAGCCTTCCCGCTCCATCTGCCAGCCACATCCCGGGCGCTGGGGCCTGGTTACCCCTGAATCACCCCCCGTGGACAGCAGCAGTGCCAGCCGCCTGGCCGGGGCCCTGGGAGAGCACGGGGTGGGGTTGGGATCAGGAGATCGTAGGCGGAGGGAGGCAGGGGGCGGCTCACAGCCAAACCCGCTGCAAACTTTGACTCACCTTCCTTCCCCGGCACAGAGAACCGCACTGACGTGCGCGGGGGACACCGGGAGAGTTGAGTGTGTGCGCGTGCACGTGGGGGAGAGACTCCCGTGGGCGGATGAGCGCATGCGTGAGCCCCCGTGCGCGAGAGGGGCGATGCAGGTGCACGTTCAGCAGGTGTGGCTGCGGGTGGCTGCGGAGGCCCGGACGGCGCAGGCGCACGAAGGGCCAATTAGCAGAGCATCTGGAGCCCAGCTTCCGGAGCAGAAGGCCTGGATCGGAACCCTGTTCCGCTCCTGGCTGGCCGCGTGAGCTTGGGCACGTTACTGGCAAATAAAACCCGACAAAACCAGACCGTGTAGGGAATGGCTTTATTCACACGGATTATTGCAGGGGCGGAAGGGATGATTTCATGGGGATGGGGGGCTCCGGCTGTAGGGACAGATCTGACCCTGTATTCTGCAAGCATCTCAAGAGGCAGGCAAAAAGGGCTTTTCTTTTATGAAAAGGAGCGGATGAGACCAGAGGAAGCGGGTGTGGGGAGGTAGGCCGCATCTACCCCCACGGCCATGCTATTTCCAAGGGAACTGTGGCCGGCCGTGCTGAGGGTGCACCAGATGCGCAGGGAGGAAGGAAAGTAGCTGGGTTAATCAGCACTGTGTTCTGATGGATCTGTGGGGACAAGCAGTTCAGCTAATCATTTATCCAGTAAAGAATGGGAGTTTGGAGGGCGCCTGGGTGGCTCAGTGGGTTAATGCCTCTGCTTTCGGCTCAGGTCATGATCTCAGGGTCCTGGGATCAAGGCCCGCATCGGGCTCCCTGCTCAGTGGGGAGCCTGCTTCCCTCTCTCTCTCTGCCTGCCTCTCTGCCTCCTTGTGATCTCTCCCCCTCTGTGAAATAAATAAAATAAAATCTATAAAAAAAAATTAAAAAAAAAAATGGGAGTTTGGAAACCAGGGGCCGTAGGGAAACCAGGGGACATGTGTGAGCCTTTAACTAAGTCATGTAGATAAGGGGAATTATGGAGGAGGGTGTCTCTTAGCCTTCACTGTTGTCAGGCTCACAGGGCTCAAATGAATTCACCACTGTCATCACTGAATCTCTGTGCCTCAGTTTCCCTTCCAGTAAGGTGAGGGTAATGGTAGTCCCCACCTCCTAAACTTACTGAGAGCACTCAGTGAGTTCTAAGCTCTAAGCTAAAGAGCTCAGAGCAGTGCCTGGCATGAAGCAGGGCTCGATGCTTAATTTTTTTTTGCTGTGTGGGGACCCCGCTCGAGCCGTTCAGTAAATGGTTATTGAGAGTTGCAAGCCCGTGCCAGGCGCCGGGCACAGAAATGAATTAGAGATCCCTGAACACCAGGAGGTCCCTGCCAGGGACGAGGGCAGACTTCCCAGCCCCTTACTGCTCCTCAGGGCGAGGCATGCCCTCCAAGAGGGGGCTGGGTCCCAGGAAGGCTTCTGGGGAACTGACGCTTACAGGGTCCACGGGATCAAAGCAGGATAAGCTTATGTGCGTGTTTGGCGCACCCACGTGCAGGTCGGGGCCCGAGTGGGAGGGTCGGCTCATCTGTGCCCTCGGAGTCTGGTTCACGGGGACAGAGGCCGAGACTTTGACCTCTCCCTGGCCGGAGTGAGGGGGGTTCCCTGCTGCCCAGCCCCACGTGCGGACCTCAGGGCTCCTCTTTGGAGCCCGCAAGGGCCTATGAGAGCAGGAAGGTTCCCACCAGGCCCAGGAGAGCACATTCCTGCAGGCCACACGTGGGACCCCTGTTCTCTCCTTGGGGCACATAGAGCAGGCACTGGGAAGGTAACAGGTGGACTAGTGAGTGGCTCACCTTCCACCTGGCTTTGCTCTGGGTGGCCATCTACTGGCCTCAGACTGGTGAAGCAGGTGCAACATCAGGGCTCAGAAGCACCTCAGAGGCCCCTGGGTCAGGCTCCCCGACTGGCCTGAACCATGGGGAACAGCAGGAAACGCTGTACCCCCAGCTCCTAACTCAATCACAAGACACTTGAACAACATACTCAAAAATTTTGCCTACAATAGGACACCTGGGTGGCTCAGATGTTTAACCATCTGCCTTTGGCTCAGGTCATGATCCTGGGGTCCTGGGATGGAGTCCCTCGTCTGGCTCCTTGCTCAGCAGGGAGCCTGCTTCTCCCACTGCCTCTGCCCCTCTCCCTTCTTGTGCTCTCTCTCTCTCTCTGACAAATAAATAAGCTCTTTTTAAAAAAATCGTCTAGGGGCACCTGGGTGGCTCAGCAGGTTGAAGCCGCTGCCTTCGGCTCAGGTCATGATCTCAGGGTCCTGGGATCGAGGCCCACATCGGGCTCCCTGCTCAGCAGGGAGCCTGCTTCCTCCTCTCTCTCTCTGCCTGCCTCTCTGCCAACTTGCGATCTCTCTCTCCGTGTGTTAAATAAATAAATAAAATCTTTAAAAAAAATAAATAAAAAATAAAATAAATAAATAAAAAATCGTCTAGGATGAACCCAGCTGGGCCCAGGAGGCCCCAAGAAGAAAACCTGGTGCTGAACTCAGCCTAGAAGCTCAAGTTGATTGCTCAAGAGATCTCCAAGGGAAACCGCCCAAAAAAAGGGGTGCTGTGAGTCAGATCCCCTGCTGGGCACCAGGAATACAGCAGTGAACAAGACAGAGAGACTGAACCTTCACAGGCTTATGGTATTAGTTGGGGAGAGGGTGTAGGACTGGCAATTATCAACACGAACAAGTAGGGTGGGCTTGCTAGATGAACTACAGGGTGCCCAGGTGAATCCAAATTTTAGATAAACAACGAATAGTTTGCCATGCCCCACGCAATATTTGGAACCTGGGATCTTTATCCATTGTTCATCTGAAATTCAAATTTAACTGGGTGGCTTGTGTTTTTATTTGCTTGCACAAGATATTTTAAGCCAGGGACAAATCATCTGAGGAAAATAAGGAAGTGGGATCGGCACCATAGACCGTGATGGGGGGTGAGGGGTTTTGGCCAGAGAGGCTGAGACCAGAATGAAAAGCAAGCCCCACCCCAGGCTCCACTTCTGCCCCCCCACCCGCACCCTGTTTCTTCAGCTGCATGCAGGTTTCTTAAGCTCTAGCTTAAAAATTGAGTTGTCAATTCTTAAGTTGTCATTATAAATGTCTTAGAATTGTCCCTAGGAACCAAACAAAAGCAGAAAGATTCAGTTGGGTGTCATTTAAATATCTGTAACAGGGTGGCCCCAGAAGGAAGCCCTTGAACAGGGTTCAGAAGAGATTCAAGCAGTAAATCCAGTTGAACCAAAACCCAAACCCAAACACTTAACCTCAAATATGACTTGAGAAATAGGGAATCCGCAGGTGGAACCCGCAGGAACCAGGCTACTCCCTTTCAGGTGATGGGAAATCTCGTCCAAGTGACATACATAGGACTCATGTCCCATCAAGGTCATGGGCAAAAGCTTTCATCTAAGCCTGCGGTTTTTGTGGATATTAAGAAATCTTAAAGGAGATAAACCCAAAATGGTTTGGGAAGTTAACCTCAACATTTGCTTGGAGTGGCAAAAGCGTAGCCTTCATGAGTCCACTTTTCTTAAGCTTGGTAAGAATTGAATACAAAGGTATTTAAGAGAATCAAACATATAGCAGTTACACAGTGATGTTAAGAAATAATAGGTGCGTGTTTAGAATGTTGAGTATAATATTTAAGAGAATATGCTCCATGGGTGTAACAGACCAGCCTTTAGGTTCTCATTGAAAATGCACAAACGAATCATTGATTGATTTAGACTCAGGATTTTTAAATTGAAATCTAACCAAGTTTGTCAACAGCATCAGAGTAGTTCCGAGAATGTAAATTCACCATATTTATTAACATAAATTATTAGAGTTCTAAGAACTATGTAAGTGCTTGAGAAAGTTTTGTTTGTCATTAACCCAAGTGTTTTAAACAGAAATTGCATATATTAAATTTATATATTCTGTTTGAAGTGTGTACACATGTTTAACCAAGATCGTAAACAGCCATCATTTTTAAAAGATCATTTTAAAACTTATTTTAAAAGTTGCTCTATTCATGAAAGATTTTTAATCTGAACTCAAACGCTGAAGTGCGGTTGTTGAATTTGTAACTGTAAGAAATTGTTGATTTTGGAAGACCAGAGGAGATCGAATAATCTTCTCTAGGCAGAAAAGTCACCTCAAGAGCACCAAGAATTCACAGTGACATTCAGGTAGCATTAGCTGTGGAAATGACAAACCGCAGTGGGAGGTCACCCACTCCCCCTCCCCTGGTGACTTTAGGGTCCACCAACGCCTCAGGGCGATTAGCATCCTCCGGCAAGGTCCTGGTCTCTGGACCGCTCCTGTTACTTGACTTCAGCCCTCATGGCTAGTGGCTGTTTCCAGAATTTACCCACCATTTTCTGAGCACCTACTGCGTGCCAGGGGCTTTAATATGCTCTATTTCATTTCATCCTTGTAACAATCGTCTGGAGAAGACACTTTCATCATGTACATTTCACAAATGGGAGAATGGAAAGGTAAAGACACAGAGAGATAAAGGTGGCGCTTGGATTTAAATCCAGGCTGCTGGCTGTGTGTTCTTAGGTCTCAAGCCCTCCCCTAAAGAGTGGGATCCGTGGAATTCACTCTCTCTGAGCAGAGAGGAGGGTGCCCTTCTGTTTACGAGCCCTAAGAAGCAGAGGGTTTCTGTGCCGGTGACGCCTCCTGCTGGAAGGTGGGCATATGGCACAGCCGAGCACCGCCGCACAGAAAGGTGCTCACTTGAGGTTTCTGCCCCTGGGCGGGACAGAAAGAGCTCCAGGCTCCAAGATTACTAGGACCTGGCCCCAGAAAGCTCTTTAACCTCCAGTACGCCTCTCTTTAAGCTCAGTCCCACTGTCCCAGCTGAGCCCTAGCACAGCCTCCCATACGCTCTTAAGAGACCTTCCTGCCCACTCTCACTAACAGCCAGAGATCCTACCTTCCATGGCTCCCTAGTGCCCAAAGAATGCATCCAGAAGGCTCTCTGGCCTGGCACTCAAAGCCTCCAGGGCCTGGCCTCAGGCTTTTCTTGGCCCTGCCCCCCAAACATCTCCCCACATGTACCCTCACTCCCTGAGCTTCCACACCCACCTTCCTTGGCCGTGCCCTCTGTCCTGCCAGCAATGCCCTCGTCAAACTCTTACCCATCCCTCAGAGGTGAATTCCAGAGCCAACTCTTCCTAAAGCCTTCCCTTCTTTCCTTAGCTTGATTTAAATTTCCCTCCTCTGTGAGACAGCGGCTGTGTCCCAGTCCGCCTTCCATGAGCACCTGTATCTCTTCACTTGGCAGAAGGCTCTCTCTACCACAGACCACAGGCCAGCTGTGCTAAGGAATCACGGCGCCCCCACCCAGGTGCGGCCTCCACCGACGAACACCCCAGCTCCATCACCCCTCTCGGGGACGACCCTGAGTTCATGCTCCACGCTTTCTCCCAGAGCAACCACCACCCCCCAAATTGCAGTTGCCTACAGGGATAGACTTGGCCCCACGCTCCCTATTGACTCCCTAACCTTTCCTGACTCAATTCCTCACTCCCCTACTGGTGCTTCCCGGGACGGCCTCTCAAATACACAACCTGCCTTGAATTTCTGTGACAGGATCTGCTTCCAGGGAACCCACCCCAGGCCTGTACCTTCCCTCCACAGTACTCAGCTGATGGCTTTGCTGGAGCACCGGCCAGCAGAAGCCTTGCATGACGCCCACCAAACCCACAAGCAAGATGAACGAGCACTCCCAATGTGCCTGGTCCTTTTTATGTCTTCTCTCATTTCCACCTCACAACAACCTGGGAAGTAGATGCCCTGGTGACCCTCATTTCACAGTTGAGAAAACCAAGACTCGTGTAAAATGATTTGTCCAAGGTCTCCCAAGCCAACAAGTGGCAGGCCTAGGATTTAAATCCAGGTGGACTGATTCTAGAGATGGAGAATTTAACCACGTGTGGGATACAGCAGGAATAATCACAGAACCTGCCTCCAGGTAGTTGTAAATGTCCGAGAAGTGTTCTTATAGAAAGGGTTTGGGGGGGTGGGGCTTGTGTCGCCCCTGCTAGATTGCTTATAAGGATGGGCTGTGTCTATGGACTCATGCCCCTCCTCCTGCCCAGCTCAAGGATGATGCATGCTCAAGGATGATTCATTAAGTGTTTATTAGAATGAATCAACAGCCCAGGCTCATAGGACCAAGGCAGTAAGACAACAGGACAGGCAAAAAGGTTGAGGCTCAGGGAACCTGGCAGACTGTGTGACCTTGGGCAGGTCACTGCCCCTCTCTGGGCTTTACTCTCCCTTCTCGGAGCTGCAGTTACCCCTCTGTCCAGGGAGGGGGTCCCACTCCAAGGGACCTGTCACTGACCTCACACAAATAGAGTTCCTAAGCCCTAACCCCAGCCATCCAGTGGGTAGAAGGTACAAAAAGCTAAAGGAAGGCGCTCAGACAGAGAAAGACGCCTTCCTTGCTTGATCTGGCCCGGTAACCCCAGCTGGTAGCATGCCTCCTGTGAGAAAAACTCCCTCCTCCCTGCTCCTAAGATGGGGATCTGGCGCCACCTCGTGGTCATCACTTCCTCCTCCGCCACCTTTTTCTTTATCTTTCGCTTAGGACCCCACTGGTGCCCTCCCGGAACTCCAGGGCATTCCACCCTCTTCACCAAGTCACCAAATATTTACTATGTCTAGGCACGAAGGTGCAACCCAGAAGAGACAATCATGAGCAAGGGGACCACAGCCCCTGCCTAATAGTTTATAAGAGGCTAGACCAGCCTTCCCAATGGAAGTATGCAAGCCACAAATGCACATCTCATAGGCAAAGTAAAACTTTCCCAAAGTTACATTTTTAAAATAAAAATAAATAGATGTAAATAATTTTAATAATGTTTTATTTAATCCCATATATACACAATATCATTTGCACGTGTAATCAATTGTTTAAATCACCTTTTTTTGCATACTAAGCCTCCAAAACCTGTGTGCATTTTACACTCACCGTGCATCCTAATCCAATCAGGGACTGCCTGCCACATTGGACAGTGCAACAAATAGACTGAGTCCATTTACTCTGGTCCTTTGGCGGCTTTTCACAGATTTGGGCCTTCACCTACATCTTCTTTAGGATTTACCTCTGCAGCTTTGTTTTCAGGGCGTGGAGGGATTCATCCAAGTTCTGTCCTCCCACTGAGCGGGGTTTGAATCTTAACGACTGGGGATAGGATGCTGTGCAAGTCCTTTTACCCTTTGAAATGTGAAACGAAGATAAGAAAAGTACTTACCTCTGAGGTTGTAGCAAGAATGACTGGCAGGAAAACAATACCCCATAGATGGTGAGCTAATGCTCCAAAGCCTTAGCCCACTTTTTGGCACCGTAATGGTTAATTTCATGTGTCCACGTGACTAGGCTGTGGCGCCCAGTTGTTTAGTCCAACACCAGACTAGATGTTGTTGTAAAGGTATTCTTTTTAGATGTGATTAACATTTCAATCAGCAGACTTTGAGAAAAGCAGATCACCTCCACACTGTGGGTGGGCCTCATTCAATCAGTTGAAGATCTTAAGACTGAGTTTTCTCGGAAGAAGTAAATCTGCTTCAAGATTGCAACATAGAAATTCTGCCTGGGTTTCCATCCTGCAGATTTCAGACTCGAGACAGCAATATCAACTCTCCCTGAATTTCCAGCTAGCCTGCAGTCCTGCTCTACACATTTCCCTCAGAATTGCTAGCCCCAATAATTAGCATGAAGCAAATCCTTAAAATAAGTATCTCTCAGGGCGCCTGGGTGGCTCAGTTGGTTAAGTGCCTGACTCTTGATTTTGACTTAGGTCAGGATCTCAGGGTCATGAGATCGAGCCCCACATCAGGCTCTGAGCTCAGCGGGGGTCTGCTTAAGATTCTCTCTCTCCCTCTCCCTCAGTCCCTCCCCCCTGTAAAAATCAATCAATCTCTCCCTCTCCCTCTCTCTGTACACACACACACACACACACACACACACACACACACACACACACACATTTCCATAGGTAATAGTAGCCCTGGAAAGCTTTCAAATGTAGAGCAGGACACACTTCCCTCACTCTGAATACCAATGGTATTAAAGGTGGAATGACTACATTGTTCAAGCCACCTATAAATGTAACAATGTAACATTTCCCTTCTCCTAAGTGGAATGGCTTACAGGACTGAGGGCTGGGGCAGAAGTGGAAGTGATGCCCCATCCCACAGCCCCTCCTTCACTGGCTGGCCAGAGATACCTTCCAAGAGAGTGGGATCATAGGATGGGCTTTGCCAGGGAAAAGAGGATGTGAGGGAACAAGGAAAGACCCAGGGTGTGGGGAGCTGCTCTTGAGGACGGAATTGGGGGAGGTCCCTGGGCACGGAGGAGCTGCCTTGCGGATGGACAGCCCATCACCTCCCCACTCTGGCCTCCTATCAGAATTTCTTTTTTTTTTTTTAAGATTTTATTTATTTATTTGACACAGAGAGAGAAATCAGATCACAAGCAGGCAGAGAGGCAGGCAGAGAGATAGGAGGAAGCAGGCTCCCCACTGAGCAGGGAGCCCGATGCAGGCCTTGATCTCAGGATCCTGAGATCATGACCTGAGCCGAAGGCAGTGGCTTTAACCCACTGAGCCACCCAGGTGCCCTAGAATTTCTGTCAAATTCAGCTCACGTGGCATCCAGCGTGATTTTCCTAAAGCACCCATCATGTCATTTACCATGTTTCAAAGTCCTCACAAGGCTTTTCTGTGACCTTAAGATAAAGACAAACATCCTTCTTATGACTTACAAGGCATTGTGTGACCTGGTCATGGCCAGGCCAGTCCCTGCCCTACCTAAACCTTGGCCAGATAGAACTCACTAGACCCTTGTATGTGTGCTTGCCTCTGTCTGAAACATTCTTCTCAACCCCTCCTCCCCTGCAGCCCACCCTCCAAGTCTCCCTCCCCTCATCTACAAGGCAATCCTGCACCCTTCCTCTGGGTCCCCAAGGCCCTGGCTCAGTGGCCCTTCCAGAACTTCTGTATAGAAGGGGCTTAAATCCAGGCATCTGCTTGGGTGGTTTTAGGGGGCCTAATGGTAATGTAGGGGAGCAAATTTTGCCACCCCAAAATATGCCTTTTTGGCACACTTGTTATTTTTAAGAATCTGCATACACAGAGAAGTTCTGAAAACCAATAGAAGTTACCATTTCATAAAAGATATTTAATATCTATAAGGGAAAGATCCATTTGTAGGTGTGTCTCCCTCTCTGAACCAGGCAGAGGGGGATGACCAACCAGAGGAATCACAAAGGGTAGAGAAAAATCCCCCCTCCCCCCGGCAGTGATCAAGGGCACTCCTCTGCTCCTGCCCGCCCCTTCCCAAGAATGGCCACAGCTACCTGTTTTTACATCTCAGACAACCTGGTGCCCAGTACAACCTGGCACATGGTGGCACTTGCTAAATACCATCCACTCCCTGCTCTGCATTCTTCCATTTGCTCTCTGGCTGGGTGAACTCTCTCCAATCTCTTCCTCTTTCCAAGTCTCCTTAGTTAATCAGAACCTTGCTTTCATCTGCAAACTCTGAAGTTCTGGACAACATAAAGGAGGAGGATGACAGCACCCTAGGAATGCATGCTCATGATAAGTTACAGAGGTTTTTTAAAGTGTTATAGAACAGCATGTAAAGTCCAAAATACGCATCTAGAAAATAACTACCAACTATTAGACTTAGTTGGAGCTGGGCTCTAGTGCACCAAGAATGTTACTGTCTGTACCACCTCGTTATTCCTTACAACCCTGCCAGCTGGGTCCCGCCAGCATCTCCTATAAGGAAGAAGCAGCTAAGGTCCAGAGCAGTCCCCTAGCTAGCGAGGGGCAGAACTGGACTTGACCCCAGCTTTGCCAAGTCCAAAGGCCATGCCTGCTCTTCACTGCCAGGCCAGTTGGTACCTCTGTGTAAATTGGGAATAATAATAGCTCCCACCTCATAGGGTTGTTGGAGGATTAAATGAGCTAAGAGGTGCAAAGCCCTCAGGGCGGCTCCTGGCAGAGCCTAAGGGCTCAGCCAGCACCGACACCCACAGCAGCACCGGACTGCCTCTGGGCGGGCCCTACAAGATCATACTCAAGAAAAGTTAACAGTGG
>LNAC01001896.1:0-74321 GCA_002007465.1 Ailurus styani
ATGATTCACAGACCTGTACCCCTTGGGCAAATAATAAAAATAAAATTAAAAAAAAAGTGGGGATGAGAAGGTAGACTCTATCTGCCCCTTATACATTCTTTCAACCTGTTTTCAGCTCCTATCTCATTCCCACATATGTCCATACTTTGCCAATTAAAAGTACTTACAAAGAAGTGCCTGGTGCCTTCAATTTCTGGATTTCTCTGGCGCTCTGTAGACAATACATTTGCTTCTCATCATCTTCTCTTTGCACAGAGCTTTAAAGTTTTCCCTTCTCTGCTCTCTGATTGATTGATTAATCAGTTGACTGGTTTTCTGCTCTCTAACTTAATTATACCACTGTTTCATCTGTTTATCATTTCCAACAATTGTGTCGGTTTCTGGAATCTTCTACTATCTCCTACTCCCAACTTTATCCTTAGAGGTTTGTATTACTATATGTGAGGGGTTTAGGAGGGAAAATCATGCATTCAACCAGCCAAGCTCACTGAGAAACTCCTTTACATAAGAAATTCAATCAAATGTGAGTATGAAGTATCATTTAAATAAAGAAAGCCTCTGTAATTCAATTCTAAGTTAACATAACAGATTTTTTTAACACACAACTATCTTGGAGACACTGCAGGTTCTGTTTCATACCATGACAATAAAGCAAATATTGCAATAAAGTGAGTCAAATAATTTTTTTGTTTTCCTAGTACATAAAAAAGTTATGTTTACACTATGCTGTAGTCTATTAAGTGTGTGAGAGCATTATGTCTAAAAAATGTATATGCTTGGGCGCCTGGGTGGCTCAGAGGGTTAAGGCCTCTGCCTTCGGCTCAGGTCATGATCTCAGCGTCCTGGGATCAAGGCCCGCATCAGGCTCCCTGCTCAGTGGGGAGCCTGCTTCCTCCTCTCTCTCTGCCTGCCTCTCTGCCTACTTGTGATCTGATCTCTCTCTGTGTCAAATAAATAAATAAAATCTTTAAAAAAATGTATATGCTTTATTTTTAAAATACCTTATTGCTAGAAAAAAAACATGATAACCATCCTCTGAGCTTTCAGCGAGTTGTAATATTTTTTCTGGTGGAGGGTCTTCCCTGGTGTTGATGCCTGCTGACTAATTGGAGTGGTGGTTGTTGAAGCCTGAGGTAGCTGTGGCAATTTCTTTAAAAAGAAGCAACAATGAAGTTTCCTGAATCAATTGATTCTTCCTTTTACAGATGATTTCTTCCAAAATTGGGATCAGTCCTCTCAAATCTTGCGGCTGCTTTATGAACTAAGTTTTGTGAAATATTATGAAGTCTTCGTTGTCATTTCAACAACCTTCATAGCATCTTCACCAGGAGAAGATTTCTTCTCAAGAAACTACTTTCTTTCTTCATCCATAATAAGCAACTCTTCACCTGCCCATTTCATCATGAGTTTGCAGCAATTTAGCCACATCTTCAGGCTCTACTTCTAATTCTAGTCCTCTTGCTTTTTCCACATCTGCAGTCACTTTCTCCATTGAAGTCTTGAAACCCTCAAAGTTCAGCTTCTTCCCAATTCCTGTGAATGTTGACATTTTGACCTCTTTCCATTAATCATGAATATTCTTAGTGGCATCTAAAATGGTGAATCTTTTTCATAAAGTTGTCAATTTACTTTGCCCAGATCCACCAGAGGTATCATTGACTATGGCAGCTATCCACCTTACCAAATGTACTTCTTAAATAATAAGACTTGAGAGTCAAAAGGACTCCTTAATCCATCAAGTGTAGAATGAATGTTGCGTTAGCAGGCATGAAAACATTAGTCTCATTGTCCATCTCCATCAGTGCTCTTGGGTGATCAGATGCATTATCAATAAGCAGTCATATTTTGAAAGCAATCTTTTTTTTTCTGATTAGGTCTCAACAGTGGAATTAAAATATTCAGTGAACCATGCTGACAATAGATGTGCTATCACCGGGCCTTGTTATTCCACTTATAGAGCATAAGTAGAGTAGGTTTAGTATAATTTAGTATAATTCTTAAGAGCCATTTTGAAATGGTCCATGAGCATTGGCTTCAACTTAAAGTCACCAGCTGCATTAGCCCCTAACAACAGAAACAGCCTTTGAAGCTTTGAAGCCAGTGTTAATTTCTCCTCTCTAGCTAGGAAAGTCCTAGATGGCACCTTCTTCCAACAAAAGGCTATTTCATCTACATTGAAAATCTGTTTTTCAGTGTAACCACCTTCATTATTTATCTCAGCTACATCTTCTGGATAACCAGCTGCAACTTCTACATCCATCAGCATTTGCTGCTTCACCTTGTGCTTTTTATGTTATGGAGATGGCTTCTTTCCTTAAACTTCATGAACCAACCTCTTCTAGCTTCCAGCTTTTCTTCTGCAGCCTCCTCACCTCTCCCAGCCTTCATGGAATTGAAGAGAGTCAGGGTCTTGTTCAGAATTAGACCTTGGCTTTAGTAAATAAATATTGTGGGACTCCTGGGTGGCTCAGTCAGTTAAGGGTCTGCCTTCAACTCAGGTCATGATCCCAGAGTTCTGGGATCAAGTCCCACTTTGGGTTCCTTGCTCAGTGGGGTAGCCTGCTTCTCCCTTTGCCTGCTGCTCTCCCTGACTGTGTTTGCTCTCTCTCTTGTACTTATCATGAAGGGTCTTACCTGATAGAATACATTTTATTCTGACACCCTCTGTTGGCTATGGCCTCACATTTATTAGCAATATAAAGAAATCTTTGACCACACTAATCTTAAATTTATGTTATTTATAAGTATTTATAATCCCATTTGAGCTATTGTTAATACATGAAGTAAAATGGAAAGATGAGTTGTTATAAACTGAATTACATCAATTAGAGAATTCTTTCAGCTTTTTATCTTGACACTTTTTATCTTAGACAGAATCTTAGAATGCCCAAATTTAAAGAGTAAATTGTTTCCTATAAAAAAATATGCAAGTTGGGTCCATCTACTCATTCAGTCATTGAGTCTTTCAACAAATACTATTTGGATGACCTCGATGTGCAGCCACTGAACTCAATGTAGCAAAATGGTTTAAGCTCCATGCCTCTATGATTCCTGTTTCATCTTCTTGTTATAGACTATATCCATAATAATCATCATCATTATATGATCGTTTTATGTAGATGTGAGTAAAATGGGTAGTTATTTTTAAAGAGCTAATGAATTACCATTTTAAGATAATCTGCCACTTGAGCAAAATTTATAAGCATATAGCATTAGATTATAAAAACATTTATTATAAGTGTCACTTTTCCTACTTGAAATTACCCATTGTAATTTTAATTGTTTAAAAACAGGTTAAAAGTTTAGAAGGGCAGCTGATGACTTATAGCCACAAGGTTATGAGGTATATAAAGTAAATAGGCATAATTTCAGGCTCATATTATTTTTTGACATTCGTTAAAATTGGCTGATTGTCTATTAGTATAATTTTACAAATTACATTTAAAGGAAAAATTTCCACCATTACAAAACCATCAAAAATCTATTCATTTTTGCAAAGAAATCAAAACCAATTAAATGATAAATATGCTTTCCCATATTTTTATCTTTGTGGCTATGATGAAAAGTTTGAGAAAATAGCCCAAGAAATTAAAGGAAGAGTTCTGCTGTTCAGCCAATTTATCCACAATGATAAAATTAAGGACTACTCATGAAATTATTGGCAATTATAGACAAGAGCTGAAAGAGTTATTTGGCCAACCAGCTAATGTATTATACACATTTCCTAGGACCTCAAAACAATCAAATAACTGTTTTTTGGAAAATGTGAAAAAGAAGAAATTTTCTCTGCAGAAAACTTTACTTAAAAATATTGTATCAAATACAAATTTAAATAATAACCTTATAAATTAAACAGAAATCCCTTGATTGCAAATGACAGAAACCCTGCTCAAAGTAAGTTAGACATAAAAGGAAAATTCATTATTAAGATACTGCAGGATCTCACAGAATCCAGGGACTGGAATTTATCTGGGCTTCAAGAGCGAATAGTACCATCTTTCCACTAGCAACTATATCAGACTGTTAGCATGAGTACCTAAGACACTATTACATGGAGTAAAATATTCTCATTTCTATCCATACCTAAACTCTCTCAATGACCAGGGACATTGCTCCTGGAATCATTCCCCTCTCTCCTGCTGTTCCAGGTTGAATAATGAACGCTAAATGTGTCCATGTCTTAATTCCTAGAAACTGTGAATATTGTCCTATATGGCAAAAGTGACTTTACAGATGTAATTGCATTAAACTCTTGATACAAAGAAATTATCCTGGATTATCTAGGTGAACCCTAAATACAATCAGAGTATCCTTATAGGGGGAAGCAGAGAAAGATTTGACTTCAGAAGAAGGTGACATGACCACAGAAACCGAGAAGGATTTGAAGATGTTACACTGCTGGCTCTGAAGACGGAAACAAGGGAATGAGCCAAAGAATGGAAGGAAAGCAACTAAAAAGCTGGAAAATGCAAAGAAACACTTTCCCCAAGAGTTCAGAGACAGCAGAGTTTCCCAGCACATTGATTTGGGCTCAGTGTTAGTCATTTCAGACAACTGGCCTCCAGAACTATAAAACACATTCTGTTGTTTTAAGCCACCAAATTTGGGGTGAGTTGTTATAGTTGCCATAGCAAACTAACACCCTGTGCTTTATTGATTTCTCCCTCTAATCTAATAACTAATAAATTAACGGCATTCAAGCAAGCTGTTAATCCGGCCATTAAAAAAAATTCACTTAATCTCAAAAATGACCCTATTATGAATCGAATGTGTCCCCCCCAAATTCATATGTTGAAATCTTACCCCCCTGAATGTGATCTGGTATTAGGAGGTAAGGCCTTTGGGAATTAATCAGAATCAAATGAGGTCATGAAGGGGGAGTCCTCATGAATAGGATTAGCATCCTTATAAGAGTAAAGAGAGAGCTTGCTTCTTCACTCTGCTCTCCACTATTTGAGGATATAAGAAGTCAGTAGTCTGTAACCCAGAAGAGAGCTCTCACCAGAACCCAAGCATGCTGACACCCAGATCTAGGACTTCAAGCCTCCAGAACTGTGAGAAATAAATTTCTGTTGCTTATAAGCCACTCCATCTATGGTACTTTGTTATATAGTAACCCAAACAGATTAAGACAGACTCCAACTATCACTCCAAATCTCTGCTTCCTTTTATGTAGAAGCCAAAAGTTGACTTTATTTGCTTTCTCTACTCCCTTGATTCCAGTCTCTCCTTAACTTCATCACACCTTTATCTTGATCATCCTCTTATTAAACTGCTTATCAAAGGAAACAACCTCCACTTGCTAAATCCATTCTCATCCTACTCAAAGGTCTACATGGTTGATTATTCCCTCCTTTTGAAACACTTTCTTTGCTTGATTTACAGGACATCACCCTCTCCTCATTTTTCTCCTACCTCACTGGCCACCCCTTAGTCACTATTTTCAGCTCCTCCACTGATTTTCTGACTTTACAGTGTTGGACTGAATCAAGTCTCATTTCTCTTCAATTTATATCATTCACGGTAGTCTAACCCACTCCTGTGGCTTTATATATTATTTAATTACTCCCATATTTTTACCTCAGGATTCTCAAACTAAATAGTTCCAAACCAGAACTCTTTATCCTTCCATTTGCAGAAGAGCAAATGGATTTCTTTTTGGACTCCTGTATTATTTAGAAATGTGTTATTTATACATATTTGGGGATTTTTTTCTCTATTTTTATTATTGATTTCTAGTTTAATTCCATTTTGATCTGAAAACAGACATTATTTCTACTCTTTTAAATTTGTTAAAGCATGTGAGTGGCCCAGAATGTGGTCTACGTTGGTGGATGTTCCATGTGAGCTCAAGAAGAATATGTATGTGGCTGTTGTTGAATGAAGTAGTCTATAGAGGTTAATTTCATTCACTTGACTGTGAATGAATTGTTGAGTTTACATATGTCCCTACTTATTTTCTGCCTACTGGATATGTCCATTTCTAATAGAGGGGTATTGAAGTCTATAAGAGTAGATTTTCTATTTCTCCTTACAGTTCTGGTTGGTTTTGCCTCATGTATTTTGATTATCTAATGTTAGACACATACACATTAAAGATTGTTATCTCCTTGAAAAATTGACCCCTTTATCATTATGTCATGTTCTTCATCAGGGGATGACTTTCCTTGCTTTAAAGTTTGCTTTATATGAAATTAAGATGGCTACTCTTGCTTTCTTTTAATAAGTGTTAGTGAAGTATATATTTCTCCATCACCTTACTTATTTTTTTAAGATTTTATTTATTTACTTGACAGAGAGAGACACAGCAAGAGAGGAAACACAAGCAGGAGGAATAAGAGAGAGAGAAGCAGGCTTCCCACTGAGCAGGGAGAGCCTGATGTGGGGCTCGATCCCAGGACCCTGGGATCATGACCTGAGCCGAAGGCAGTGATTTATCCCACTGAACCACCGAGGCAGATGCTTAACCACCGAGTCACCCAGGTGCCCCTCTGTCTCTTTACTTTTAATCTATGTGTTTTTATATTTAAATTGGGTTTCTTGTAGACAACGTATACTTGAGTATTATATCTTACAATATACTGTCTTTTATTATTGTATTTAGACGACTGACATTCAAAGTGATTATTCATATAGTTGAATTACTATCTACCATATTTGTTACTGTTTTCTGTTTGTTGCCCTTGCTCTTTGTACTTATTTTTGTCTTTCTTTTTGCCTTTTGTGATTTTAATTGAGCATTTTATGATTCCATTTTTCCTCCTTTCTCAGCCTATTAGTTATATTTCTCTTTTTACTTCTTTCATTGGTTGCCCTTGAGTCTGAAATACACATTTACAACCATTCCAAGTCAATTCCAAATAACATTATGCAGTCTATGAATTATGAACACCTAATAATAACAAAATAATCTCAATTCCTTCCTTCTGTCCCTTGCATCATCACTGTTGTTCATTTCACTTATATATAAGCATACATATGTAGTCATACATAATTGAATACATTGTTGCTATTATTATTTTGAACAAACTGTTACCTGTTAAATCAATTAGGAATAAGAAAATTTTATTTTTATATGTATTTTGATATATATTTATTCTATTTCTAGAAAATTATTCCAAGTAAATAATCAAGTATATGGAAACTATTGCTGTACAAGGTAAATATTAATTTATTATTTAGGATTCTTTCAATTGTGATAACAGTAATTATGTCAAATTTGTTTAAGAGGAAAAGAACATAACATTATATTGGAAAGGACTGACAAAGATTCTCTTTTTTAGCAAACTCTAGCCAGGCCCCCTTGAGCACTCTTCTCAACTATACTTAACCTTTGTCTATAAACACTTGAACAAACTCTAACAGAGTTCCTTTGGGGGGGGATTTCTTTTTTTTATTTTGAAGATTTTATTTATTCATTTGACACAGAGAGAGAGATTACAAGTAGGCAGAGAGGCAGGCAGAGAGAGAGGAGAGAGGAGGAAGCAGGCTCCCTGCTGAGCAGAGAGCCCGATGTGGGCCTCGATCCCAGGACCTTGGGATCATGACCTGAGCCGAAGGCAGCGGCTTTAACCCACTGAGCCACCCAGGCGCCCTCATTTTTTTTAATTAACATATAATGTATTATTTCAGGGCTACAGGTCTGTTATTCATCAGTCTTACACAACACCCAGTGCTCACTCACCACAACACAGGCCCTCCCCAATGTCCATCACCCAGCCACCCCAGCCCCCCAGCCCCCTCTGCTGCAGCAACCTTCAGTTTGTTTCCTAAGATTAGGAGTCACTTATGGTTTGTCTCCCTCTCTAGTTTCATCTTGTTTCATTTTTCCCTTTCTTCCCCTATGGTCTTCTGCCTGTTTCTTAAATTTTATCAATTTATCAATTTATATCAAATTATATCAATTTTATCTTAAAATTTATCATTGAGATCATATAATTGTCCTTCTCTGATTGACTTATTTTGCTTAGCATAATACCCTCTAGTTCCATCCACGTCACTGCAAATGGCAAGATTTCATTTTTGATGGCTGCATAATATCCCTGCGTGTGTGTGTGACAAAAAAATTTTTATACCCTCATTTATTTCTTCCTCAAAGCTATTCCTTTTTCTATATAGTTCTGAGATTTTACCTATATTGTTTTCTAAAAACTTATTTTAACATTTCTTGTTTTCTACTGACAAGTTACCTTAATTTTTGTTTATCTGAGAAAATCTTTATTTCTCATTCACCCCTGAAGGATAATTTTGCAAGGTACAGAATTCTAGGTCAGTGGGTATTTTCTCTCAACAATATAAATATTTCATTCCACTCTTTTCTTGCTTGCATAGTTTCTGAGAAGTCAGATATAATTTTATTTTTATTCCCCTATAGGCAAGGTGTTTCTTCCCCCCCACCCCTGCTGTCTTCTTTCAGGATTTTCTATATATATATTTGCTTTTCTGTTGTTGAAAATGATATGCTTAGGTATAGGGGTTTTTAAAAATATTTTAGCTGCTTGCTGTTCTCTAAGCTTCCCAGATCTGGGCTTTGCCGTCTGACATTAATTTGAGGAAACTCTCAGTCATTATTGTTTCAAATATTCTTCTGTTTCTTTATCTCTTTCTTGTCCTTGTGGTCCCATTTTACATGTTACACCATTGATAGTTGTCCCTCACTTCTTGGATATTCTGGTGGGTTTTTTTTTTTCAGTCTTTGTTTTCTTTGCTTTTCAATTTTCAAGGCTTCTATTAATATATCATCAAGCTCAGAAATTCTTCCTTAGTCATGTCAGGTCTACTAATAAACAGATCAAACTCATTCTTCATTTCTGTCACTGTTTATCTCTAGCATTTCTTAGTGGTTCCTTCTTTGGATTGTCATCTCTCTGCTTACACTGTCCCTCTGCTCTTGCATGCTGTCTACTTTAGAGCTCATAGCATATTAATCACAGTTGTTTTAAGTTCTCAGTTTGATAATTCCAACTTCCACCAATTTTGGTTCTGTTGCTTGCTCTGGCACTTCAAATTGTTTTTGTTGGTTGTTGTTTGGGTTTTTTGCTTTTGTGGGGGGTTTTGTTTTGTTTTGTTTTGCCTTTTAGTATGCCTTGTAATTTTTTCTTGGTAGCTGGACTGATGTAACAGCTAAAAGGAACTGCTGTAAATAGGTCTTTAGTAATGTGGTGTTAAGGTGCAGGGGGAAGAAAAGCATTGTACAAACCAATGATTAGGTCTCAGTATTTTTGAGATCCTAAGCATCTGGATTGTGATCTTCACAAGCGTTTTTTTCTCCTTCCCATAGGCAAGACAAGATGGCTATAGTGAGCTAGAGTAAAGTATTTCCTTATCTTCAGATAAGTTAGACTCTGATAATACCCTTAGCAGGTTTGGCTATGAATAACTAATTTCTCCTGAGGGAAAACCTTGTTAAACACTGAATGCTCCAGCCTATTTCAAAAATGGTTCCTTTTCTTCTCCTCCTGCCAGACATAGGAGATTTTTCCTCTAATATTTACTATAAGACTCTAGTCAAGGGCGCCTGGGTGGCTCAGGCATTGAGCATCTGCCTTCAGCTCAGGTCATGATACCAGAGTCCTGGGATCAAGCCCCACATCGGGCTCCCTGCTCAGCGGGAAGCCTGCTTCTCCCTCTCCAACTCGCCCTGCTTATGTTCCCTCTCTCACTGTGTCTCTCTCTGTCAAATAAATAGATAAAATATTAATTTAAAAAAAGATCTTAGTCAAGGTCCTGGATAGAAGACTCACAAAAGCATGGAGGAGTCATCCTATGACTGAGTCCCTCTGGATTTTTAACTCTCAAACTTTTTCACACCCAGTCTCCAGCAATCTGAAGTCACAATGAAGGTTTTCTTACCATCTCCAGCAATTTGTAGTCACAATGAAGGTTTTATTACCCCAGCACTGTTTCCTACTGAGATTTCTGCTTTGGTAGTTGGGTTTATTGTAATTCTCTGTATTTGTCTGACTGTTCAGTTTTGGAGACAACACTGTTGTCTGTAGCCTTACTTTTCTTAGAGATCCAAAAAGAGTGGTCAATTTTTCAGTTTATTCTGCTTTTTATTTGTTGTTAGGGTAGAGTGGCAGCTTCCAAGCTCCTTACATGGGAGAATAGGAAACTGAATGTACCATCCATTTACTCTTAACCTATATGTATCTTTACATTTAAAGTGGGTTTCTTGTAGACAATTCATACTTGATTCCTGGTTTTGTTCCACTCTGACAAACTCTGTCTTTTAATTAACATATGTAGACCATTCATTGTTCATTTATTTATTTGGGGGGCTGGGGGAGGGGCAGAGAGAGGGAGACAGAGTCTTAAGCAGACTACTCTGCATTGAGCAAGAAGCCTAATGTGGGTCTCCATCCCATGATCACAATCTGAGCCAAACCAAGAATCAGATGCTCAACCAAATGCACCACCCACATATTTTTAGACCATGGATGTTTAAAGTGACTATAGATATAGTTGGATTAATATTTACCACATTTGTTACAAAGTATTTATTTTTTTAAAAATTAGGATTAGCCCAAAGAATAGTCATAGCAAATTTTGGCTCTCTAAACAGAGTAAAACACTGATGTTTCTCTAAGCCTATGTAATAAATCTATAAATAACCTAACACTATAGGTGTTGTCTTGGTAAGACACCCTGGATCATAGGAGAAGTATGTCTCTCCCAGTGAAAGAAATGTTCTGTGTTCAAAGTCTGGGTCTAAACATATTTTGTAGTCAGTGGCTTAAGGCTAAGGTACAGACAGATCACAATGAAAACTAAATACCTAATGCATACATATGTACAAATTAGCTGACAAATTTAGCACAAAAAGCCCAAAAGTAAATAAAGGATTCTTTATCTATTTATGAGTATCCAGTCACTTACTATGTAAAGTACAATTATATAAAGTTATAAGTTAATTATTTTCTTAAAAACAGCACAGAACTTATATCAACAACCTCATTTACATAAAAAATTCATTCGATGATGGACATTAAGTGCTATGGTGAGCGCTGTGAATTGTGTAAGACTGACGAATCACAGACCTGTACCCTGAAACAAATAATACATTATATGTTAATAAAAAATTCAAAAAACTACAAAAATATTCACTTGAGGTTTGCTAGTTAAAACTGTCTTAAAACTGGTTTTTATAGTTTTAAGAATCATATTTCCTAATTTATAAATCAACTGCTTATAAGGCTCAACAGAGAGATTTCTTCTCCGTCAGGGTACTATATTCATTTGCCACAGCCTTAGTAGTATTTAAACATCCATCTGTTTTTATTATGGTTATAATTCCCTCCTCCTTCCCCTCCCCTTCTTCTTCTTCTTGTTTATTTTTTAATTATGACACTGCCTCACAAGGTGAAAATCTTAAAATTCTTCACCACTAAGATGTAGAAAAGTATACTTTTGTTTATATAAGAAGAACAAATAAATGTAGAGACTAAAAAAAATCTATCAAAGTTATTAGAAAACCACTTGAATCCACATGTTCTGCTTTCAATAGGAAAGGAATTTATAACTACACTAAGCAGCTCAGGCTACTATAACTGAATACTGTAGATGGGTGACTTAAACAACAAATATTTTTTTCTCATGATTCTGAAGGCTAGGAAGTCCAAGATCAAGGTGATTAGGTTCTGGTAAAAGCCTGCTTCCTGATTCACAGATGGCTCTCTTTCTGTAACTTCACATGGTAGAGAACAGAGAGATGAGAGTGAGCTCCTTTGTCTCCTACCCACTTCAACTTCACCTGTCCTGCTAGGATGCTTTTTTGCTCAGAGAGCCCTGGGACCCCACCAGCCCATGACAACTTCAGCTATAAGCCATCCTATGAGGTCAGCCCCAGAATGAAGTGCCCTAGGACCCCCAACACATGCCAGCCACCAGCTCTATCCAACCAGCTTAAGTCAGCAGGCACACACAGTCTACACAGGGAACAACCATACATGAGACCATTCCTTCAAGTTTAGAAAAAGGAGCTGTTCTACCTAATTCATACAAACAACACAAAAAAGTCAAGCAAACTGAAAAAAGACAGAGGAATAGAAAGACCAAGACAAAACCTCAGAAAAAGAACTAAGCAAAACAGAGATAAGCAATATGTCTAATAAAGAGTTTAAAGTAATGGTCATAAAGATACTCACTGGAAGGGAGAGAAGAGTAGAAAAATTAAGTGAGAACTTCAACAGAAATATAGAATAAAACAAAAACAAACCATTCAGAGTTGAAGAATACAACAATTGCAATAAAAAATACAGTAGAGGGAATCAACAGTAGTTGATGTAGAAGAACAAATCAGTGATCTGGAAGACAGGGTAATGGAGAGCACCCAAGCTGAATAGTATAAAGAAAAGTTAATTTTACGAATTGAGGATAGAGCAAGATGGCAGAGGAGTAGGAAACCTAAATTTCATCTGGCTCCAGGAATTCAGCTAGATAGTTATCGAACCATCATGAACACCTACAAACTCAACAAAAGACTGAATAAAAGAATAACAGCAATTCTATGAAGAGAAAAGTGACCACTTTCTGGTAGGTAGAACATACAGAGAAGTGAATCCAAGGCAATATTTGGAAAGATAGACCACAGGAGGAGGGAGCCTCTATCAGCCAGCTACTGGAAAATGATAGAGCAGCAGAGACAAAATCAGAACTTTTAGACGTCAGCTCTGCTGAGGGACATCACTCCAGTGGCTAATGGGGGGTGGGGGGGTGGAACACTCACTGCGACAGTGTGGTCTCAGGACCTTCAGGGTCACAAAAAGACTGGGGTTATCTGAGTGTGGCAGAGCTCCCAGGTATCAGAGCAGGGAAGTTTGCCATAAAGACAGCCCAGGAGTGGGCTCTCAGCTCAGGGTTGCAATAAACCGTGATCTGCATGCAGCACAGTCAGGCCATGGCTCTTTGAGCGGGGACCCAACAAGTAGCAGATCCAGGGAGACTCCCCTTCTTCTACAGGAGGAGCAGCATGGGAGTGCACCACAGGAATCTGCCTGGGTTGGAAATTCCTAAAAGGATCATGTGCCAGAGATAGCAATGTTTGGTCACAGGCAGGGTCAGCACAGTGCAGCCAGAGACCACGGAGACAGGAGACTGATTTTCTCTGAGGGCTCACTGAGGAGTGGTCGAGTTCTTGGCTCCTCCGGGACCAGAGAAAGGGAAGCCACCATTTTCTTTTTCCTTTCTTTTTTTTTTTTTTTGTTGTTGTTGTTGTTGTTGTTTTTGAAGCCACCATTTTCATTCTCATCGTCCAAAGCTGTATGGAAAGCTTTCGGGGAACAAAAGTTACAGAGAGCAAACTGAAGCAGATTATGTAGCCTGGCCACTGGCAAGGGCTGTGCAATTTTGTCTCGGGCAAAGACATTTGAAAATCACTGCAACAGGCCCCTCCCCCAGAAGAGCTGCAAGAACACCCAGCCAAGACCAAGTTTACCTATCAATGGAAACTGCAAAACTCCAGTGCTAGGGGAATACAGCATATATAATCCATGGCTCTTTCTCCATGATTCTTTAGTCTTTCAAATTTAATTTTTTGAATTTTCTTTATTTTTTTCTAATTTTTCTGTCTCCCTTTTTCAACCAAAATCTTAATTCCTTTTTAAAAAGAATCTAATTTTCATTTTTACAGTCATATTCTAACCCTTCACTGTATTTAATCTTATTTTTTCTACATATATGCTTTTTTTCTTCAAAATTTTGGGATACAGTTTTTTCTACCAGACCAAAATATACCCTAAATCTAGTATATGGCTTGGTTCTAGTCTTCCACTTGATCACATTCTCTCCTTTTTTTAATTTTTTCCTATTTTCAACTAATTTCTCATTTTATCAATTCCTTTTAAAAATTTTTTTTTAATTTTCATCTTCACAGGGTCCATCCCTCCATTGTATTTACCCTTATTTTTTTTTATTTTTTTTAAAGATTTTATTTATTGGGCGCCTGGGTGGCTCAGTGTGTTAAAGCCTCTGCTTTCGGCTCAGGTCATGATCTCAGGGTCCTGGGATCGAGGCCCGCATCGGGCTCCCTGCTCAGCGAGGAACCTGCTTCCCCCTCTCTCTCTCTCTGCCTGCCTCTCTGCCTCCTTGTGATCTCTCTCCCTCTGTGAAATAAATAAATAAAATCTTTAAAAAAAAATCTAGTCTAGAACAAAGGGCTGTCAGTGCCTTACTCTGTGTAACATTTTTTTTTAAAGATTTTATATATATTCAGAACATTCCATCCCAAAGAAAGAGAATACACATTATTCTCGAAGGCACATGGAACAGTCTCCAGAATAGATCACATCCTGGGTCACAAATCAGGTCTCAACTGGTACCAAAAGATTGGGATCATTCTCTGCATATTTTCAGAACACAGTGCTTGGAAACTTGAATTCAATCACAAGAAGAAAGTTGGAAAGAACTCAAATACATGGAAGCTAAAGAACATCTTATTAAAGAATGAAGGGGTCAACCAGGAAATTAAAGATGAATTTTAAAAAATTCATGGAAACAAATGAAAATGAAAACACAACTGTTCAAAACCTTTGGCATGCACCAAAGGTGGTCCTGAGAGGAAACTATATAGCAATACAAGCCTTTCTCAAGCAACAAGAAAGGTCTCAAATACACAACGTAACCCTACACCTAAAGGAGATGGAGAAAGAACAGCAAAGAAAGTCTAAACCCAGTAGGAGAAGAGAAATAATAAAGACCAGAGCAGAAATCAATGAAATAGAATCCAAAAGAACACTAGAACAGATCAACAAAACTAGGAACTGGTTCTTTGAAAGAATTAAGATCGATAACACCCAGGCCAAATTTATCAGAAAGAAAAGAGACAGGACCCAAATTAATAAAATCATGAATGAAAGAGGAGAGATCACAACCAACACAAAAGAAATATAAACAATTATAAGAACATATTATGAGCAACTATATGCCAGCAAATTAGACAATCTGGTAGAAATGGATGCTTTCCTAGAGACACATGAACTACCAACACTGAACCAGGAACAAATAGAAAACCTGAACAGACCCATAACCAGTAAGGATATTGAGGCAGTCATCAAAAATCTCCCAAGAGAAAGAGTCCAGTGCCAGATGGCATTCCAGGGGAATTCTACCAAACATTTAAAGAAGAATTAATACCTATTCTCCTGAAACTGTTAAAAAACAAAATTGAAATGGAAGGAAAACTTTCAAACTCATTTTATGAGGCCAGCATTACCTTGATTCCAAAACCAGACAAAGACCTCATCAAAAAGGAGAATTACAGACCAATATCCCTGATGAACACGGATGCAAAAATTCTCGCCAAAATAATAACCAAAAGGATCCAACAGTACATTAAAAGGATTATTCACCACAAACAAGTGGGATTTATTCCTGGGCTACAAGGTCAGTTCAACTTCGGCAAATCAATCAATTGATACAATACATTAATACATTAATAAAAGAAGGAACGAGAACCATGTGATACTCTCAGTAGATGCTTAAAAAGCATTTGACAAAGTACAGTATCCTTTCTTGATCAAAACTCTTCACAGTGTAGGGATAGAGGGTACATACCTCAATATCATCAAAGCCATCTATGAAAAACCCACAGCAAATATCATTCTCAATGGGGAAAAACTGAGAGCGTTTCCCCTAAGGTCAGGAACACGGCAGGCATGTGCATTAATACCACTGTTATTCAACACAGTACTAGAAGTCCTAGACTCAGCAATGAGAAAAAAGAGAAATAAAAGGCATCTGAATCAGCAAAGAAGATGTCAAACTCTCACTCTTCTCAGATGATGTGATACTTTATGTAGAAAACCCAAAAGACTCCACTCCAAAACTGCTAGAACTCAGTAAAGTGTCAGGATATAAAAATCAATGCACAGAAATCAGTTGCATTGCTATATAAAATGCCATCAACTTTTTCCCCAGAAATGGAGCAAATAATCCTAAAATTTGTATGGAACCAGAAAAGACCCTGAATAGCCAGAGGAATGTTGAAAAAGAAAACCAAAGTTGGCGGCATCACAATTCCAGACTTCAAGCTCTATTACAAAGCCAAAATCATCAAGACAGTATGGTACTGGCACAAAAACAGACATATAGATCAATGGAACAGAATAGAGAGCCCAGAAATGGACACTCAACTCTATGATCAACTACTCTTTGACAAAGCAGAAAAGAATGTCCAATGGAGAAAAGATTCTCTTCAACAAATGGTGTTAGGAGAACTGGACAGCCACATGCAGAAGAATGAAACTGGACTATTTCTTTACACCACACACAAAACTAGATTCAAAATGAATGAAAGACCTCAATGTGAGACAGGAATCCATCAAAGTCCTTGAGGAGAACACAGGCATCAACCTCTTCGACCTCAGCTACAGCAACTTCTTCCTAGAAACATCACCAAAGGCAAGGGAAGCAAGGGCAAAAATGAACTATTGGGACTTTACAAAGATCAAAAAGGGAAGCAAGGGCAAAAATGAACTATTGGGACTTTACAAAGATCAAAAGCTTCTGCCAGCAAAGAAAATAGTCAAGAAAACAAAAAGACAACTGACAGAATGGGAGAAGATATTCACAAATGATATATCAGATAAAGGACTAGTATCCAAAATCTATAAAGAACTTATCAAGCTCAACACCCAAAGAACAAAAAAGAAGACATCCAAATGGCCAACAGACACATGAAAAAGTGCTCGACATCACTTGTCATCAGGGAAATACCAAACAAAACCACAGTGAGATACCACCTCACACCGGTCAGAATGGCTAAAATTAACAAGTCAGGAAATGACAGCTGTTGGCGAGGATGAGGAGAAAGGGGAACCCTCCTACACTATTGGTGGGAATGCAAACTGGTGCAGGCACTCTCTAAAGAAGTATGGTGGTCCCTCAAAAAGTTGAAAATAGAGCTATCCTATGACCCAGCAATTGCACTACTGGGTATTTACACTAAAGATACAAATGTAGTGATCCAAAGGGGCATGTGCACCAGAATGTTTATAGCAGCAGTGTCCACAATAGCCAAACTATGGAAGGAAGCTAGATGTCCATCAACAGATGAATGGATAAAGAAGATATGGTATATATATACAATAGAATATTATGCAGCCACCAAAAAAATGAAATCGTGTCATTTACAGTGACGACGTTGGAACTAGAGGGTATTTTGCTGAGCGAAATAAGTCAATCAGAGAAAGACAATTATCATATGATCTCACTGATATGAGGAATTTGACAAATAAGACAAAGTATCATAGGGGAAGGGAAGGGAAAATGAAACAAGACAAAACCAGAGATGGAGACAAACCATAAGAGACTCTTAATCTCAGGAAACAAACTGAAGGTTGTTGGACTGGAGGTGGGTGGGAGCGATGGGGTGACTGGATGATAGACATTGGGGAGGGTATGTGTTATGGTGAGCACTGTGAATTGCGAATTGTGTAAAACTGATGAATCACAGACCTGTACCCTTGAAATAATAATACATTATATGCTAATTTAAAAAAAGAATTGAGGATAAGTTAAGGGATATCTTAGACAACATCAAGCAAACAAACATTGACATTATAGGGATACCAGAAGGAAAGAAAGGGACAGACAACTTATTTGAAGAAATAATAGCTGAAAAATTCCCTATCCTGGGAAAGGAAACAGTTCAGGCAGTACAGAGAATTCCAAACAAGATAAACCTAAGGAGGTCCACATCAGGACACATATTAATTAAAATGTCAAAGGCTGAGATAAAGAGACAAATTTTAAAAACAGCAACAAAGAAGTTAACAGTTAAGTACAGGAGAAACCCCATAAGGATATCAGATGATTTTTCAGCAGAACCTGTAGGACAGAAGCAAGTAACATGATATATCTAAGAAGCCGAAAAGAAAAAAACCTAAAACCACAAATATTCTACCCGGCAAGGTTATCACTTAGAATTGAAGAAGAGATAAAGAGTTTCCCAGACAAAGTTAAAGAAGTTCATCACCACTAAACCAGCTTCACAAGAAATGTTACATGGCCTTTAAATGGAAAAGACCATAATTGGATGTAAGAAAATTATAAACAAAAAGATATAAAATATGACAACATATATTAAAAAAAACAGAAAAGTAAAAGGAAGCTCTTTTAGAATGTGTTCAGTCTTAAGTCACTATCAACTCAATATAAACTGACATATTGTCAGGATGAACATCATAGTAACCAGAAAACCAAAACCTATATTAATACACAAAAAATAAAAATAAATATAACACTACAGAAAATCATCAATCACAAGGAAAGAGAGTAAGGGAAGAAGAAAGGAATAGAGAATTACCAAAACACCTAAAAAACAATTAACAAAATGGCAATAAGTACATGCCTATCAATAATTATTTTAAATGTAAATAATCCAAATGCTCTAATCAAAAGATATAGGATGGACAAATGGATAAAAAAGCAAGATCTATCTGTATGTTGCCTACAAGAGACTCACTTCAGACCTAAAGACATATCTGGACTAAAAGTAAAGAATAGAAAAAGATATTCTATGGAAAGGGAAGAAAAAAAAAACTAGGGTAGCAATACTTTTATCAGACAAAAAGAGACTAAAACAAAAACTAATAAGAAACAAAGAAGGGCATTATATAATAATAACCCAACAAGAGGACAAATGAATTGTAAATATTACACAACTAATTACATAAAGCAAATATTAACAGACATAAAGAGAGAAATTGATGGTAATACAAATAATAGTAGGGTACTTTAACACCCACCTTACCTCCATGGATAGATTGTCCAGGCAAAAAATCAATTAAAAAAAATAGTGCCTTTGAATGACATATTAGACCACATGGACATAATAGATATATACAGAACATTTATCAAAAAAAATAAATAAATAAAGTAATAAAATAAACAGAATATACATTCTCTTCAAGCATACCTGGAACATTCTCCAGGATAGATCAAATGTCAGGCCACAAAACAAATCTCAACATTTAAGATTATTGGAATCATATCACACATATTTTCTGACCACAATAGCTTGAAATTAGAAACCAATCACAAAAAAAAAGCTAGATAAATCACAAACACATGTAGGCTAAACCACATGCTATTAAACAGCCAATGGGTCAAGGAAGAAATCAGAGTAAATCAAAAAACACATGGAGACAAACACAAATGAAAACATAACAATCCAGAATCTTTGGGACACTATGAATGCAGTTCTAAGAGGGAAATTTAGAGCAATACAGGTCTACCTCAAGAAACAAAAATCTCAAATAAATAATCTAACCTTACACCTAAAAGAACTAGAAAAAGAACAAAATCCAAGGTTACTAGAAGAAAGGAAATAATAAGGATCAGAGTACGAATAAGTGAAATAGAGTCTAAAACAAAATAGAAAAGATTGATGAAACCAAGAACTGTTTCTTTGAAAATATAAACAAAATTGATAAACCTTTAGCCATACTCATTAAGAAATAAATAAAATCAGAAATGAAAGACGAAATATAACAACTGATCATGGAAATATAAAGAATTATAAGAGAGTACTATGAAAAGTTATATGTCAAGAAATTGGACAACCTCTAAGAAAAGGATAAATTCCTAGAAACATACAATATGCCAAAACTGAATAGAAAATCTGAACAAATTATTAGTAATGAAATTGAACCCATAATAAAAAAAAATCCCAACAAATGAAAATCTAAAACTGGATGTATTCATAGTGAATTCTATTAAACATTTAAAGAAGAGTTAAGACCTATTCTCCTCCAACTATTTCAAAAACTAGAAGAGAAAGGAAAGCTTCCAAATACAGTCCATGAGGCCAGCATTATCCTGATACCAAAACCAAAGACACTACTAAAATAGAAAAGTATCGGCCAATATTGCTATTGAACATAAATGCAAAATCCGCAACAAAAGATCACCAAATTGCATTCAACAATACACTAAATGGATCGTTCCCTAGTCAGATGGAATTTATTCCAGGGATACAAGGATAGTTTATTACTCACAAATCAATCAACATGATAAGTCACGTCAATAAAGTGAAGGGTAAGAATCATATCATCATCTCAGTAAATGCAGAAAAAGCACTTGACAAATTTGACATCAGTTCATGATAACAAAAACACCTCAACAAAGTGGGTATAGAGGGAATATAACTCAATAACATAAAGGCTATATGTAAAACCCACAGGAAACATCATACCCAATTAGTGAAAAACTGAGACTTTTTCCTCTTAGATCAGGAGCGAGACAAGGATGTCCACTCTCACCCTTTCATTCAACATATTACTAGAAGTCCTAGCCACAGCAATCACACAAGGAAAAGAAATCAAAGACGTCCAAACTGGAAAGGAAAAGTTAAAACTGTCACTATTGGCACCTGGGTGGCTCAGTTGGTTCAGTGTCTGCCTTCGGCTCAGGTCATGATCCCAAGGTCCTGAGATTGAGCCATGCATCAGGCTCACTGCTCAGCGGGGAGTCTGCTTCTCCCTCTGCCCTGCTTTTGCTCGTTCGCTCTCTCTCTCTTTCTTTCTTTCTCAAATAAATAAATAAAATCTTTTAAAAAATCTATTAGATATAATAAATGAATTCTACTGAAGCTGCAGTTACAGGATACAAAATTAATATACAAAAATTGATTGCGTTTCTATACCCTAATCACAAAGTAGGAGAAAGAGAAATTAAGAAAACAATTCCATCTACAATTGCACCAAAAAGAATAAAATATCTAGGGATAGGGCGCCTGGGTGGCTCAGTGGGTTAAAGCCGCTGCCTTCAGCTCAGGTCATGATCTCAGGGTCCTGGGATCGAGGCCCACATTGGGCTCTCTGCTCAGCAGGGAGCCTGCTTCCTCCTCTCTCCTCTCTCTCTGCCTGCCTCTCTGCCTACTTGTAATCTCTCTCTCTGTGTCAAATGAATAAATAAAATCTTTAAAAAAANCTAGAATACAAATTAAAACCACAGCGAGATACCACCTTACACCAGTCAGAATGGCTAAAATCAACAAGTCAGGAAATGACAGATGTTGGCGAGGTTGCGGAGAAAGGGGAACCCTCCTACACTGTTGGTGGGAATGCAAACTGGTGCAGCCACTCTGGAAAACAGTATGGAGATTCCTCAAAAAGTTGAAAATGGAGCTACCCTACGACCCAGCAATCGCACTACTGGGTATTTATCCTAAAGACACAAAGGTAGTGTTCCTCAGGGGCACGTGCACCCGAATGTTTATAGCAGCAATGTCCACAATAGCCAAACTATGGAAAGAACCTAGATGTCCATCAACAGATGAATGGATAAAGAAGATGTGGTATATATATACAATGGAATATTATGCAGCTATCAAAAGAAACGAAATCTTGCCATTCGCAACGACATGGATGGAACTGGAGGGTATTATGCTGAGCGAAATAAGTCAATCAGAGAAAGACAATTATCATATGATCTCTCTGATATGAGGAACTTGAGGGGCAGGGTGGGGGGTTGTGGGGGGTAGGGAGGGAAAAATAATGAAACAAGATGGGATGGGGAAGGAGACAAACCATAAGAGACTTCTAATCTCATAAAACAAACTGAGGGTTACTGGGGGGTGGGAGGGTAGGGATAGGGTGGATGGGTTATGGACATTGGGGAGGGTTTGTGCTTTGGTGAATGCTGTGAAAGATGTAAGCCTGATGATTCACAGACCTGTACTCCTTGGGCAAATAATAAAAATAAAATTTAAAAAATATATATATCTAGGAATAAACTTAACCAAGGAAGTGAAAGACTCATATTCTGAAAACTATAAAATGTTGATGAAAGAAATTGAAATTGATACAAATAGAAAAATACTCCATGCTCATGGATTGGAAGAATTAATATTGTTAAAACAACCACATGACACAAAGAAATCTACAGATTCAATGCAATCCCTGTCAAAATACCAACAACATTTTTCACAGAAATGAAACAAATAATACCAAAATTTATATGGAACCACAAAACACTCCAAATAGCAACAGCAGTCTTGAGAAAGAACACAGCTGGAGGTATTACAATCTCAGATTTCAAGCTATACTTCAAAGCTGTAATAATCAAAAGAGCATGGTAGTGGCACAAATACAAACACACAGATCAATGGAACAAAATAGAGATCCCAGAAACAAATTCACACTTATATAGTCAATTAATCTATGAGGGCAAAGGACACAAAAATATAGAATGGGGAAAGACAGTTTCTTCAATAAATGGTGCTGAGGAAAGTGGAAAGCTGTATGCAAAAAAATGAAACTGGACCACCTTTTAACACCATACATAAAAATGAACTCAAAACAGAATAAATGCCTTAATTTAAGACCTAAAGCCATGATATTCCTAGCAGAAAACATAGGCAGTAGTTTCTTGGACATCAGCTTTAGCAATATTTTTTCTAGATATATCTCCTCAGACAAGGGAAACAAAAGCAAAATACACCAAAATAAAAACTTTTGCACAGTAAAGGAAATCAACAAACAATAAGGTAACATATTGAATAGAAGATATTTGCAAATGATATATCTGATAAGGTGTTAATATCCAAAATATATGAAGAACTCATACAACTCAACACCAAAAAAGTCAACTGATTAAAAAATGGGCAGAGAAACTGAATAAACATTTTTCCAGAAAAGATATACAAATGACCAACAGACACATGAAAAGATGCTCAACATCACTAATCATCAAGAAAATGCAAACTGGAATAACAACAGGCTATCACCTTATACCTGTCAAAATGGCTAGAATCAAAAAAACAAGAAAAAACAAGTGTTGGCAAGAATGTGGAGAGAAAGGAATCCTCATGCACTGTTGATAGGAATGCAAAGTGGTGCAGCCACTGTGGAAAATACTATGGAGGTTCCTCAAAGAATTAAAAATAGAAATACCATAGGATCTAGTAATTCCACTACTGCATATTTGCTCAAAGAAAACAGAAACAATAATTTGAAGATATATGCATGCCTATATTTATTGTGGCATTATTTAAAATAGCCAAAATATAGAAGCAATCCAAGTCCATTGATAGATGAAAGGATAAAGATGTGGTATGTATCTATATCTATATCTATATCTATCTATCTATTTATCTATCTACATATATATGAGAATATTAGCCATAAAAAAGGTTGAGATCTTGCCATTTGTGCAACATGGATATATGTAGAGAGTATTATGCTAAGCAAAATAAGTCAGACAAAGACCAATATGGTATGATTTCACTTATATGTGTGAAATCTAAAAAACAAAACAATAAACAAACAAAAAGCAGAAACAGACCCATAAATACAGGGAATAAACTAATGGTTTCCATGAAGGAGGAAAGTTGGAGGGGTGGGCAAATTGGTGAAGGCAAGTGGGAGATACAGGCTAAGTTATGGAATGAATAAGTAATGGGGATAAAAGGTACAGCATAGGAAATATAGTCAATGGTATAATAGCATATGGTGACACATGATAGCTATACTTGGGGTAAGCATAGAATAACATATAGGCTTGTTGAATCACTGTATTATACAGCTGAAACTAATGTAACATTGTGTGTCAATTATATTCAGTTAAAAAAAGAAATAGTCAAATTTAATTTTGGATTCAAGTGTGACGAATAAGTTATATTATCAAATTAAACAACTGTGTGCAAAAACTGTAAGAATAGTTTTAAGAAGATGCTTGTTGTTGTTAAGTGTTCATTGTGTTCCCTCCTCCCCAAAATACATTGAAGTTCTAATTCCCAGTATGTCAGAAAGTGACACAATTTGGAAATAGGATCACTGGAGATTAGTTAAATGAAGTTATACTCTAGTAGGGTGAGCCCTTCATCCACTATGACTGGCACCTTTGTAAGAGAAGAGAAAGTCTTGCAAACAGAGACATGCACAGAGAAAAAACAATGAGACAACACAGAGAAACAGCCAGCCATGCTCCGGGAGTGATGTATCTGTAAGGCAGGGAACACCAAGTATCACCAAAAACAGCAGAAATTAGAAGAGGAAAGGAAGGATTCTTCCTTGGAGCTGTCAAAGAGAGCATCACCATACTCACATCTTGATTTTGGACTTCTAGTTTCCAGAACTGTCAGACAATAAATTTCTGTTGTTTTAAGCCACTTCAAAAATAAATAAACATTCTTTTAGATGTTACAGAAGCAGAGACACTTAAGGAGCACTGCTTTACATGAGATGTGACTATGTGCCTTAGAAATGAAATGAGAGCACAAGTGTCAATCTATATTATTAGATATTATCAAAATGGAATTTATTGCTCATAGTTCTGATTAACCCTAAACCCTTCTGACACCCTAACATTTTATCCAGAACCTCTCATAGATTCTAGTGATTTGTACTCTACCCCATAGACTGCTGTCCAGAGGACTCATGGGGACTTGAGTGGTGGTAGCACTATGAGGTCTATAATCAGTATAGGAGAAATGCGAACTAATTCCTTTTGCTCTTCCCACAGAAAACCTGGAGTGCTCAAAAATGAGAGAAAAGGAGGTGTGTGGAAATTTTCTACAAAGGAGCAGGATCCCTCAAGCCAACATGAATGAAAAGAGAATGAAATCACGCTGGCTTCCAGGGCATCATTCTCATGGACACTGCTACTGATATGCCTAAACATGTGCCATGTTTAGTGGTTGAGGTCTTATAGAGGCTAAACAGCAGAGGAATTCCATTCTCTTCGTAAACAAGTTTTATCCATTAGATGCATTCTCCCCTTACATGATTGACAGTGTCAGGCTGAAGCAAATCTCAGGGAATTTGTATTCCCTGAGAGACAAATGGTGAAATGACAAGTCTTCCTTCTTTGCAGTTCATTAAATGAGGCACAGTTGGGAGTCTTCACATCTTTAACCTGTTAAAGTCTCTCCATATTGGATTGAGTCACATTAGATCTTAAAATAAAAATGTTAAACTTGTTAAACTTACTCTAGGTCATGCCACAGTAGATGACACTCATCATGTTTTCTCTGTCATATTCTCATTGCTCCACATTATTGCCTACTTTTGTTCATGCTGTTTCAAAGGCTCACCTTTGTCCTTTATTCCAATTAAGAATATATTAAGACATAGGGGAATCCATGAAGCATTTCCATGACTCAACTATTTACACTAGTCTGACGTCTTCTCTACATTTATTTTCCCCTAGAAGGTTCCTGATCTAAAATTTCTAAAAAAGTAATAATAGAAGCAAACAGTGATATCTGTACTAAAAGAACTTCCTGCAAAAATGTTCTACTCTGCTATGTCCAAAGTAGAAATCACTAGCCACATATAGCTTTTGAGCACTTAAAATGTGGCCAGTGCCACTGAAGAATTTTTTTTTTACTTGTAATGAAATTTAAATAGTGACTACTATGAGAGTGGCTACTATACTGGATAAAATTGTCTTTTATATTGTTATACAGTGTTACAGCTTAAATTTATATAGTGTTTACTATGTGCCATGCACCGTTTTAAGAACTTCACAAACACTAATACACTCACTTAATCTTCCAATGTCCCATAAGGTAAGTAATATTATTCCCTTTCATCTCATGTAAAATGAAATTGAAACACAAAAGGTTCAGTGACTGGCAGAAGATAGCATATCCAATAAGTAGCAGAGACAGGATTTGGACTCTGTACTCTGTTTCCAGAGTCTACATTTGTAACCATAAGCTACCCTACCAGAAAAAAAAAAGAGGAAGTGACAGAAATAGTATCTATTTCTATAGTGTCTATTTTCTCCTTCATCTCCCACATTTTCTAATTTTCTAGCCTTAATATATAAGCAAACTTTGATCAAAATGGTTCATGAATGACTTATTTTCCTCTCCATGGTCAAGTTAATATTTGGTAATCATAAAGTTCCTTTCTTTGGAAAACAGAAAGCATTTTTACACTCTGCAATGGGTCTGAGGAGTAAATACTCAAGGTAATAGAGCTATTCTGTAATGAGCTCCTTCTACCAGTTTTGAAGCATCCAATATCCAGTAACTCTCTAAAGCAGGGTTATTTATTTTTTAAATTATTCCAAACTGAAACTAAATTTTGCTTACTGATTCTTGACAAAAGAAGTCGATATTCATTTCTCATGTTTGCCAACTTGGAAGCAATTAGTAGGAAGGAAGCAGAGTCCTTTTCAGTTATACACATGTAAAGAAAGCAGCCTTAACATCCTCCAGGAACTCATCAAGGGTCAACTACAGGCAAAATATTTCTCAGAAAGATCTCTCTCTTTCTTTTTTAATTCATTTGAGAGAGACAGACAGAGAGAGCACACAAGAGCACAAGCAGGGGGAAGGGTCAGAAGGAGAGGGAGATGCAGACCCCCCCCCTGAGCAGGGAGCCCAAAGTGGGCTCAATCCCAGGACCTCAGGATCATGACCTATGCTTAAGGAAGACATTCAACCCATTGAGCTACCCAAGCATCCCAGAAAGATCTCTCTCTTTTTTTTTTAATTTAAACAATTAAACTGCTTGGTAAAATGATTGCATCATAGTTTTTTAGGTTAATAGTCATTCGCTGAAAACAGCATTAACTTTATTCATTTGTGAAATTAAGGTAAAATTCCATTTGGTTTCAACCAACATCTATAAATACAGATATCTCTCCTCTTACAAATCTATTTTGACTCTATCAATCAAAATCACCATTTAACTAGATGCATCCCCTAAACTCATTTTAAACTTATATCAATTGCAAAAATTTGAGGGGCATGTTTAGAGAGCAAGTAACAAGTTATTATAGCAATAAGAGTAATATCTCATTATTTAGTTCTGATTATGTGCCAATGCTGTGCTGCACGTTGTCAAGCACTTGTATTTTACCACAGTTAGTATTTAGAACAACCTATGAAAGTGGTATTTCCAACCACATTTTATAGATGAGAGAACTAAACCTCAGAGATAAACTTGCTTTAAGTTACGCAGGGAGTAGATAAAGAAATAGATGTAACTTGTACTGTAACCTAGATTAGCTTCCAAATTTCATACCTAAGCACAAATTCTTTCAGAATCAAAACTAGTAGTTTGTTTAATTGAAATAGCATAAATGGAAAACTATGACATTAGAAATATTCTGTTTTCTTCTACTAAAACTACTGTTTTTATTATTCACTTTGTATTTTCTTTAATTTATTCACACCCTGCACTACTCCAAGAATTAAGGTACTTTATACAGGTGAAGATAACACAAGATAAAATAAATCAAAATACAGTAAAAAAAAAGAAAGAAAGAAAGAAAAACAGCATAAAACAGGCCACAAACTGTACTCAAAGATTCCTAGCAGCCACATGTGGAAAGAAAACCTCATCAGTTAATATACACATTTCACAATGTCTATGAGATAAACAGTTATTTCAGTACTAAAAGCACTAAGAATCTCTTGGTAAACTCACAAAAAGCACTGTGTTTTAAAATAAAATAAAGCCTTTGGCCAAATCCTTACATGGACGGTGTGAAAATTTTCCTAGGGCTCTTTTTCATCTGTTTCTCTCTATCCATCCATGAACAAAGGCCAAAGAAAGGGCAATAAATTCAATTCTGCAGTAGGGCCAAAGTAATATGTTGATGTGTCCTAACTCAGTATTACACAAATATTACTGTTACACCTCCCATTTGCCTGTGTTTATGCCAGTGTTGAGCACTGTGCTAGAGATGCATGTGTTACCAAATGGATAACCTTGTGCTGGGAGCCTTCTTCTCCCATGTGCGTGCCACGTATTCTGAATTAGAGGGCAAGCTCTTTGAAAGCAGCAATCATGTCTTCGAACTGTGATTTTTCCACACAATTTTCACATAGTTATTACTCAATAAATCTTTGTTAACTGACAGATATAAAAGTTATTCCCAAATTGAGGCACATGTAACACAGAAGTACATGAGAGGATTTAACGTGACACATAAAGCATTAAATAATATTAAGTCAGTTTTAAAAAATAAAAATTCCTCCCTTCCCAAATCTCTTTAACGATTTTAGTATCCCATTTGTAAAGGTGATTGGTTATCAACTTACAGATACTCTTTTTCAGTTTATCAACACTATCACTGAAAGAGTATCAAACACAGTTGTTCTCCTCTGTACATTAGCTGTTATACTTTAAACCAACCAAGATGATATATAAGGTGATATAGAACAATGATACCTAAAAGATCACTAGTTTCTACTACATCTTCATTCACAGACACAATTTCTTCATACACAGTGCTCTCATTTTACTTTCCAAAAATAAGATAATGAGTCAAAAGCTATTGGTGCTGGTAAACAATTACCTGAACTCAGTGGAAAGAGACTGACAGCAGTTCTTTCTAGGACCACCTGGTGCTAACAACCCCTCAGGGAGCCAAAAAGCATTGTAGTGAAGACCATTCAGCTCTTCTTTTTGCCTAGGAACAAGCAACATATGGATTGAATTCAATCCCTCACCACCGCCAGATGAAAACTCACTGATCCTGTTCCATCTCCATGAGAAACCATCTCCATGAAAGAGTAACAGAAGATGAAGGTTAGATGGCTCCCTTTCATTCTTCTCTTGTTGCCTCAGCCTAATCTACTTCCTGTCATGATAGAGCAATTTCAGTTTCATATGATATATGCTATACTAGAAGAGAAATAAATTGCTCAATTGCACAGGTCAACTTGCTGCTGTTATTGCTACCATTGGAACACAAAGAAAGTCTAAAGTAGATGCACAGCTCAGAAACTTACACATAGTTGTCTAAAAACTTTAAAAAGCCTGTCTTTTCATCTATCCCCAGACATGAGTCAAGATTTAAGAAGGTTTAAGAGGTACAGCCTTGCAGAAGTCATACGGGGTCAGAACACACTGTAGTGGTTATGTTGCTTTCCAGTTACTCCATTAATAGCTATTGAGAATAGAGGAAGGCATGTAGCCCAAAATGATATTCTTGCCAAGTACTCCTAGCCACTGTACTCACAGCTGGTTAAAGTTAACCTGTTTAGGGGGCACCTGGCTGGCTCAATCAGTAGAGCATCTGACTCTCAATCTCAAGGTTATGAGTTCAAGCCCCATGTTGGGCAAGAAGCCTAGTTTACAACAACAGCAACAACAACCAAAAGATAACCTGTCTGGAGCCTCCCTAAGCAGAGTAAACCATTAAAAAAAAACTTATAAAATACTATGCAATTAGAAAGTGACTGGGAATTCTACGTTGAAAACGTCAGAAAATCATAGGAAGTTTTAAAAATTATGTCTCCATCATATATCTATTCCCTAGCCTTGGAGCCAGATATGGAGAGAGGCATGAAGGGCAGGAATGTGTATTATAGCATTTAGTTTGAGACAGTGCAAATCACATGAAAAGTTACATAATAAAATTCTATTTGAAAACTTCCATGAAATAGAATTACTTCAGCTAGGTTTTACACTCCCTTGATCATCACAGCTCAGAGTCTGTGAAGTCATTTCCATTCAGCCACTCACTCAGGCATTCAGTCTACAAATTTTTCAGTGAAACACTACAGCTAAAAGAATTAAGCCTTGCAGTCAGACCATCTGAATTTGTATCCTAGCCAGACGATTACTATGAGTTCTTAGGCTATTTAATCTCTCTCTCCCTCTCTTTCCTCATCTATAAATTGAGGTCAATCATAGTATACTTATTATCAAGATGCTATGAATATAAAAAGTGAACTTTTTAGTAGCAAATACTGTCCACAGAGTTAAATGTTCAACATACTTCATCATTGTGATTCTACAAATACATATATTGAGCAGCTTTTAGATCTAAGGTACTATGAGCTAGCTATAAGATAATCCAGAGGAAAAAAAGCACAAAATTTTTCATCAGAAAGTTTGGAATCTATTTTTTTTTTAAAAATATATGGAAAAAACAAAAAAAAAATTTAACAGCAGGCTGGCCATAGTTGGTGTTGTTTTTTAAAATACAAGTTATATATAAGCAGAAAAGGAGATTACTTCCAGAAAGAGAGATCATAGAAAGACTTCTCAATAAATTCCCTCATTAGCAGAGACATGAAAGATGAATAAGATCTGTAAATCTATAGTTTAGCATCTGGGGTGAAGCATTCTAAGTACAATACATATTGTGAGGAGGTCTTCCAGGTGAAGAAAGTGAATGTAGACTAGAGAAGACCTTGAATGCCAAGGTAAGAAGTATGAAATGTACGTGTTTCCAATAAAAATACATTGAAGGCTTTTGAATAAAAGATAGAGAGGATGAGAATTATGTTTTAGGAAGATGAATGGAAGAGTAAAATCTTAAACACAGCATAATGAAAAGGCCACCCATTGGCTAATGTCTTTGTACCTTTGAGAGGCAAGTTGAACCTAAATAACCCAGTCAGAGAACAGGACGGAAAAGGAGGAAAGAAAAGCAAAAGAAATTAATAAATCTTCACACATTCACAACTCAGTGTCCCAACTAGGATATCTAAAAGCTTCAAACTTATCAATCAAGCATGAAAAAAAGTTATTTCAAGATTTTCAGTTAGTAAGAGGTGTCTCTTCCTAGGGTGCCGGGGTGGCTCAGTCATTGAGTGTCTGCATTTGATTCAGATCATGATCTCGGGGTCCTGAGACTGAGTCCCACATTAGGCTCCCTGCTCAGTGGAAAGCCTGCTTCTCTTTCTCCCACTCCCCCTGCTTGTATTCCCTCTCTCAATGTCTCTCTCTATGTCAAATAAATAAAATCTTAAAAAAAAAAGGTGTCTCTTCCTTATTTAGACCATTTGATAGTGATCAAATTCTGACATGAACAGAGAAGTACCCATACAGTTGTAGCTGCACTGTTAGAGAAGCTGAAGACAGTAATAGGTGCTAAAAACAAGCAAGAAAGGTAAAGACAAATATCTATGAAAAACATAATAATTAGCTAACCAATGAACCCAAATTAGAATTATCCATTTCTTTCTCTCTAGAGGTAATTACTAAAATTTGAATGTCACAGATAACATTAAGATTCTAATGCAATCTAGAAAAAAGTATTCAAAATTGTTAGGGAGAATTGCAGTCTCCCATGAATGTTTAGCATCCATGCTTAGCATTAATGATTGCTATCTTCATGTCCATTGACCCAAGGTTAAGATTATTTGCTGTAAAATATATATATATATATGTTGAATTCTATGAGGATTAATTGAACCACTTTCCAGTTGTGAAATACATTAATTAAATTCCTCTAGTAGGCAAATATGGCTTTTTAAAATATGTAGTGCAGCACATAAATGAAAATGATCAAAATAAACATCATGTTTTACAGAATACATATGCTTCTCTAAATCATTGTATCTCTTTTTATAGAGCACTAAAGAAAAAGAATACCCAAATTAATGGACACATAATGATTAGAATATAGATAACTTTAAAGGAAATTATAAAAACCTCTATACTTCTTCTATATGAAGCCTACCAAGTCTAACTTCACATGACTGATTTATGTGTAAGTAGTCATTAAGAAATTTGAGACATAGGTCAGACTTTATTTCAGAAATAAATTTCTTTCATAATTTTGTCTGCCTGTTTCCAATACGGTTATACTAATTGTAGCCACCTTAAATAATAAAATGCAGATTACTTAAGCAAAAAAAATGGAGCCAGTTACCAATAATTTAGACATTTTAAGCAAAGATAATTCCTCAGGTCTAAAAATTTATGCTTAAGCACATGGGCTTTAGGAGTTAAACTGTATGAGTCTGAATCCTAGCACCATCACTTCATAGCCATAGACTCTAAGCAAGTTTCTTAACTTCTCTATGGCTCATTTCTTCATTTTAAAATGGAGGACAGTAACAGTACCTTCCTCATAAGATTGTTAAGAATTAAGGGAATTTATCTGCCATGTAAGAAATACTGTGTAAGTATTTGTTCTCATTGTTGCTATTATTGTGGTTGTTGTGTACTAGGAAAAGTCTGGTACAAAACAATAGTCGATATCCAAATAAAATGGCTTTGTTGTTCTTATGACCACCATCTACAGGGTGTAACAATGTTAAGAAGCCTCAAGATCAATGGTTGTGTCCAGTTATTTCCTGTGGCTTTACTTCTTGGATAGGAACAAAGAAAAATGAAAACAATATCACTTCAGATGACACTTGAAAATTTTTGGAACTTTTTCTACACAGTTTCAGATCTGGCTCTGGGAGACCTTGATTTTCTTTTGGGGAAGAGGTCTTCATACTGTCTTCCAGGAAATACATGTTCAAAAACATTTTTAGAGAACTGATAGTTGCTGAAGTTTCAAAGGTAAGGCAATAAATTTATCTCAAATTTATAATGTTATAGAAATAAAGACCTCAGACCATATAGATAGCATATAATTCATTCAAATCATAATAACTATTCTGTCCAAAATGAAACCTACACTTACTTAATGTGAAGCTTAGGGTTTCTTATGGTAGCTGAAAAAAAACAAAGGAACACTGGGTCATGATAAAGAAATGCTCCCAGAATTTTCCTCCAATCTCTCTGTCAAGAATTATGAACCTAGTAAAGAAAAAAAAAATCTATCAGTTGAAAAGTTAATTTACAAATGGTAAATGGAAAAAACTATAGAAGCATAAAATAGTCATGCAGTTTCATATAATTGATCAAACCTATATAAAGTGCATGGTGATTCAGGCAATACAGACCACTGATATTTAACTCTTCTTCAATCTTCACAACTAATATATCATCAATTCATATAAATTCCAATTCTGAAAACTGATTTTGAAGCCATGTTTTCCTCTCCATTCCTACTGGCATTCAATCTACTACCACCTGGATTTCTACAATAGCCTCCTGACTGTTTTCTTTGGTTCCACTCTTTCTCTATACATGTCATATTGTAGCCATAGAGGATTTTTACCATAAGTCATATCAGGCCATGTCACTAACTGAAGCCCTGAAATGCCTTTTTAAGCATTTAGAGCAAACTGCAAACCCCTTAACTGGAAGTGTATCACCCTGCATGATCTGGTCCCTGCTCACTCTTTGGCTTCTATTGGGTTTGGCCACTGGAATGCCCAGGCAAGACATGGGAAGGACAAAAAACAGGTCATATCTAATTGTTCTCACCCATTTTTGGCAATGAAGAGTAAGCAGCAGAATCTCAAAGCATACAGGCACCATAATAGTACCTAAAAATATGAACAATTAGGGTACCTAAATTTACTGAGCATTTATTTTGTCAGGCACTGTAATAAGAAACTAAAAACTACAAGTTTGTGACCCACTATATGTACTTATGGATAATTAGGATAGATTTGCTGTTGAGGGAAGCTTCACTCAGATCACAGTATATCTTTGATATTTATAACTAACGTCCTTCTATTTATGAGCATTTAGATTAATGAAACTGGAAAAGTGTATGCTTGGTAATTGTTGCTTTGCAATTTGCTTAGTCTTAATTGTTTACCTGCAAGTCCAGTAAGGGGAAAAAAAGAACTATGATTTACCCAACAACAGAAACACAATTATTTTTAAGACAAGTTTATTATGAATATTATTAAATATTATTTACAAGAACAAGAATTTTGGATAAAAAAAACCTGGGTAGTTATTTTATAATGTTTTGGATTTGTTAAATCTACTTGAATCCCTTTACAAATTAGAATGCACTATAATAATCTATCACTTGAAATGTCATGTAAGTCCTCAGGGAATGATGATCCTAGTTCTCAATCTTTAGAGTAGAACAACCTTAAATTTTCCCTAAAACAATTACATTTCTTATAAATTCAATGAAAGTATTTCCACAAGGATTTGACTCTGCAGATTCCTAATAAAAGACATATATCAAAGTACTGTTGTATAATTTAATTATAAATTTATTAATATGCCACACCTGACAGTTTAGGGTGTTATAATGGTAATCGCTTAAGAAAACACTATACAGAGCTCTGCCACAAGGTTAACTCTTTAGTAAAATGATTCTCAGCCGTGCTGCCACTTGACTAAGGGTCTGACCAACAAGAAAAAAGACCCATTAGTCACTTAAGAGAGAGCAGACATAAAAACCTCAAAGAACAATAGTTTGTCTGCTGGTATATTATTCGATGAGACTAGAAAACTTAGCCCCTTTCCTATTCCTCAGTATTAAATAGCTATATTTGATTTACTTGACTAAACAAATAGGCTTAAGTGATAACACTTAGTGAACAGTAAAATGGAGATAAACATGGCTTCATCGAAAGGAAAATCCAGGAAAAGATCCCCACACGCCAGAAAAAACTTCCCACATGATCAAGCATTAGGAAAAGGTATGAATTAGTAAAGGCAGATGCTTCTCTGAATCTAAGCATATGGGGAAGGAGACAAACCATAAGAGACTTCTAATCTCATAAAACAAACTGAGGGTTACTGGGGGGTGGGAGGGTAGGGATAGGGTGGATGGGTTATGGACATTGGGGAGGGTTTGTGCTTTGGTGAATGCTGTGAAAGATGTAAGCCTGATGATTCACAGACCTGTACCCCTTGGGCAAATAATAAAAATAAAATTAAAAAAAAAAAGCCTAATCTGAGAGGGGACATCAAGATGTAAAGACCTTTCTCTTATCCCTAGTTCTAAGGAAAGTGATATGACAGCTTTTAAAACTGAAAAAAGAAAATGCAACTTAAAAAATAGAGTGAAGTAAATCTACCACATGGCCATGTGAATTATTTTTAAAGGAGAGATTCAGGAATGAAAGAAAATTCAAGGCACTTGAGCACTACCTTTATTGGTGTAACATACACAACTAACCCTTCATTGCTCTCCTTCAGTACTTTCTCCATGCAGTAGTAGGAAGCATAGGTTTTTGTCTAAAGACCTTGGGCAACAATCACTGATGCTGACTCATTATTACCCACAACAACAGGGAGCTCACTGCAGGATTCAGAGCACCATCTTTTGTCAAGAGAGTGAAGAGCATATTACCAAAACAAAAAGGATATCATTTGTATTCTTTCTCTTCTTCTTAGCCTAGATTATGTTACATCCAGAACTTTGAATCTCTGAAGATTGGGTATGGTAAACTTCAGAGGAATGACTGAGGAGAATGCCTGATTACTGAAGTCATTACTTCAGAAAAGAAAGTTTGTTTTACATTTTGGCCTGGAGGGAGGGTTTTCTTTCTGAAAAATGGAAAGTAAGGCTAAGTGAACATCCCTTTTAGTTTTCTACTTGGTACTTTTTAGTACCTTTTTAGTTTTTATTTGGTACTTCATAAGTACAGAAAAAGCTTTGCAAAATTGAATTCCAATTAGTAATGCCACATCAGGCCAGCTTCACATATAGATGTGTATCAGTATATATTTTCCTGATGATGAAAATAAAAAGGTCAAGAAGGAAAAAGGTCAATGATCATCATTCTCTAGTTACACTCCTGGATACAGGAGAAAACCATATACTACCTTTGAAGAAATGTGAGAATGTCTCACCAGATATTCAACAATAGGACCCATGCTTATACTGCATCAAAAAGATGATGACTAGTCAAAGAATCTTAATATTATCTGCTTGCTGTATGATACGCAAGAGATGGGAAAACATACCTACCTATCCACACTCTTTACTCAGGTCCCCTTCCAGAGACATGCTAGAGTGAACTGCTTAGAAAAATTATAATTTATCTAGAAATACTGAAGAATATGTGAGTGTCTTGTGATCCATAGTAAAGTGAGGAACTGCTCCTCCTGCTTTAGGAAAAACAGAATATCAGGTTCTGAATTCCCACATGGATATATTTTATTCTCATTTGTTAATCAATATTTTTCAACTTTAAATAAATTTGTTTAAGAATAACTAAGATAGTGGGAGTCCAGCATAAAACTATCTATGGAGGAGGGAGGAGCAAGATGGCAGAGGAGTAGGAGACTTAAATATTATCAGGTCCCAGGAGTTCAGCTAGATAGTTATCAAACTATTCTAAACACCTACAAACTCAACAGAGATAGAAGAGAAGAAGAGCATCAATTCTAGGAACAGAAAATCAACCACTTTCTGGAAGGTAGGACATGCAGAGAAGTGAATCTGAGGCAACATACAGGGAGAGAGACAGCGGGGGAGGGGCCGGCTCCCGGCAAACCGTAGAGCAGCAGAGCACAAAATCGGAACATATAGAAGTCTGCTGCACTGAGTGACGTCAGTCCAGAGACTAAGTGGGGGATGCAGCCCTCGCAGGGACAGTGTGGTCTCAGGACCCATGGGGACACAAAAAGACCAGGGGTGTCTGAGTGCAGCAGAGCTCCTGCGTATAGGAATGGGGAAGCTGATTGCAGAGACAGAGCTGAGCAGTGAGCTCTCGCTCAGGGTTACCTTAAACCGGGGTGATCCAAAGCACAATCGGGCCACTGCTTTTTGAGCAGGGACCCCACAAGTGACAGATCTGGGAGACTCACCTTCCTCCTCTGGGGGGAGTGGCGCAGGAGTGTGCTGCAGGGATGTGCTGAGTTTGGAGACTCCAAACGGGGCACGCGTCAGAGATAGAAACACTCAGTCACAGGCTGGGTGAGCTCGGAGTGCGGCTGGAGACCAGGGAGATGGGAGGGACTGACTGCCTTTCTCTGAGGCTGCACAGAGGAGTGGGGCCCCAAGCTCTTGGCTCCTTTGGGGCTGGAGATTGGGAGGCCGCCATTTTCATTCCCCTCCTCCAAAGCTGTATGGAAAGCGTTCAGGGAACAAAAACTCCTGAGAGTGAAACCAAGCAGATTACTAAGCCTGGACCCTGGAAAGGGCGGTGCAATTCTGCCTCGGGCAAAGACACTTGAGAGTCACTGCAGCAGGCGCCTCCCCCAGAAGATCAGCAAGAACATCCAGCCAAGTCCAAGTTCACCGATAAATGAGAACTACAGAAATCCAGAGCTAGGAGAAAGCAAGACATACAATTCATGGCTTTTTTCCTATTATCCTTTAGTCTTTCAAAGTTAAATTTTTTAAATTACATTTTTCTTATTCTATTTCTTAAAATTTTTCCTTTCCTATTTCAACATCTTTTAACTATTTTATCTTATCAATGCCTTTTTAAAAATAGTTTTTAATTTTCATTGTTATAGTCATATTTTATCCCTTCACTGTATTTAACCTTATTTTTTGAATACATACAGGTTTTTTTCTTTAAAATTTTGGGATACAATTTCTTCTAATAGCTCAAAATATACCCTAACTCTAGCACATGGCTTTGTCTAGTCTCCAGCCTGATCACATTCTTCCCTCTTCTATTTTTTTTTCTTTTTTCAACCAACTTCTTATCTTATAAATTCTGTTTTTATAGTCTTTTTAAATTTTCATCTTTACAGTCATATTCCATTCTTTCATCATGTTTACCCATATATATAAGTTTTTCTTTCTTTAAAATCTTGGGAGGCAGTTACTTTAACATTCCAAAGTACACCCAAAATCAAGTGTGTAGCTCTTTTCTATTCACCAGTTTAATACATATTTTTTTTTCTTTTTTTCCCTCATTCTTCCCCCGCCCCCCCCCCGGTTTTGAGTCTCTTCTGATTTGGTTCATGTATATTTTCCTGGGATCATTGCTACCCTTTTAGTATTTTGTTTTCTCATCCATCTATTCTTATCTGGATAAAATGACAAGGCAGAAAAACTCACCACAAAAAAAAAGAACAAGAGGCAGTACCGATGGCTAGGGACCTAATCAATATGGACATTAATAATATGTCAGAACTAGAGCTCAGAATGACGATTATCAAGGTGCTACCTGGGCTCAAAAGCAGCATGGAAGATATTAGAGAATCCCTTTCTGGAGAAACGAAAGAACTAAAAATCTAACAAAGTTGAAATCAAAAAGACATTAATGAGGTGCAATAAAAAATGGAGGCTCTCACTGCTAGGGTAAATGAGGCAGAAGAGAGAATTAGTGATATAGAAGACCAAATGATGGAGAATAAAGAAGCTGAGCAAAAGAGAGATAACTACTGGACCACAAGGGGAGAATTCGAGAGATAAGTGATACCATAAGGAAACAATATTAGAATATTTGGAATCCCAGAAGAAGAAGAAAAGAGGGGGTGGGGGGAGTATATTGGAACAAATTATAGCAAAGAATTTCCCAAATTTGGCGAATGAAACAAGCATCAAAATCTAGGAGGCACAGAAAACCCCCCCTAAAAATCGATAAAAATAGGTCCACACCCTGTCATCTAATAGTAAAACTTACAAGTCTCGGTGACAAAGAGAAAATCCTGAAAGCAGTTCAGGACAAGAGATCTGTAACATACAATGGTGGAAATATTGGACTGACAGCAGACCTATCCACAGAGACCTGGCAGGCCAGAAAGGACTGGCATGACATATTCAAAGCACTAAACAAGAAAAATATGCAGCCAAGAATCGAGCTAGGCTGTGATCAAAAATGGAGAGATAAAAAAACTTCCAGGACAAAAAAAAAAACTAGAAGAATTTGCAAACACCAAACCAGCCCTACAGGAAATATTGAAAGGGGTCCTCTAAGCAAAGAGAGAGCGTTAAAGTAACAGACCAGAAAGGGACAGAAACAATATACACTAACAGTCACCCTACCGGCAAAACAATGGCACTAAATTCATATCTTTCATTAGTTACCCTGAATGTAAATGGGCTAAGTGTCCCAATCAAAAGACACAGGGTATCAGAATAAGTAAAAAAAAAAAAAAAAAAAAAAAAAAAAAAAAGACCCATCAATATGCTATTTACAAGAAACTCATTTTAGACTGAAAGACACCTCCAGATTTAAAGTGAGGGGGTGGAAAACAATTTACCATGCTAATGGGACATCAAAAGAAAGCTGGGGTGGTGATCCTTGTATCAAATAAATTAGATATTAAGCCAAAGACTGTAATAAGAGATGAGGAAGGAAACTATACCATATTTAAAGGCTCTGTCCAACAAAAAGATCTAACAATTTTAAATATCTATACCCCTAACATGGGAGCAACCAGTTATATAATCCAATTAATAACAAAATCAAAGAAACACATCAACAATAATACAATAACAGTAGGGGACTTTAACAACTCCTCACTGAAATGGACTGATCTCCTAAGCAAAAGATCAACAAGGAAATAAAGGCTTTATTTTTTTAATATTTTATTTATTTATTTGACAGAGAGATAGAGAGCACAAGTAGGCAGAGTGGCAGGCAGAGGGAAGGGAGAAGCAGGCTCTCCACTAAGCAGGGGTCCTGATGTGGGGCTTGATCCCAGGACCCTGGAATCATGACCTGAGATGAAGGCAGCTGCGTAATTGACTGAGCCACCCAGGAGGCCTGGAAATAAAGGCTTTAAATGACACATTGGATCAGATGGACAGCACACATATATTTAGAACATTCCATCCCAAAGCAACAGAATACACATTCTCCTCTTGTGTACATGAAACATTTTCCAGAATACATCACACCCTGGGTCACAAATCAGGTCTCAACTGGTACCAAAAGATTGGGATCATTCCATGCATATTTTGAGACCACAATGCTTTGAAATTAGAATCACAATCACAAGAGGAAAGTTGGAAAGAACTCAAATACATGGAAGCTAAAGAACATCTTATTAAAGAATGAAGGGGTCAACCAGGAAATTAAAGATGAATTTTAAAAATTCATGGAAACAAATGAAAATGAAAACACAACTGTTCAAAGCCTTTGGCATGCAGCAAAGGTGGTCCTGAGAGGAAACTATATAGCAATACAAGCCTTTCTCAAGCAACAAGAAAGGTCTCAAATACACAACATAACCCTACACCTAAAGGAGAGGGAGAAAGAACAGCAAAGAAAGTCTAAACCCAGTAGGAGAAGAGAAATAATAAAGACCAGAGCAGAAATCAATGAAATAGAATCCAAAAGAACAGTAGGAAAAATCAACAAAACTAGGATCTATTTCTTTGAAAGAATTAATAAGATTAATAAAGCCCCGGCCAATTTATCAGAAAGAGACAGGACCCAAATTAATAAAATCATGAATGAAAGAGGAGAGTTAACAACCAACACAAAAGAAATACAAGCAATTATAAGAACATATTATGAGCAACTATAAACCAGCAAATTTGACAATCTGGAAGAAATGGATGAATTCCTAGAGACATATAAACTACCAAAACTGAACCAGGAACAAATAGAAAACCTAAACAGACATATAACCCGTAAGGAGATTGAAGCAGTCATCAAAAATCTCCCAAGAAACAAGAGCCCAGGGCCAGACAGCTTCCCAGGGGAATTCTACCAAACATTTAAAGAATTAATACCTATTTTCCTGAAACTGTTCCAAAAAACTGAAGTGGAAGGAAAACTTCCAAACTCATTTTATGAGGCCAGCATTACCTTGATCCCAAAACCAAAGACCCCATCAAAAAGGAGAATTACAGACCAATATCCCTGATGAAGAAGGATGCAAAAATTCTCACCAAAGTATTAACCAATAGGATCCAAACAGTACATTAAAAGGATTATTCACCACGACCAAGTGGGATTTATTCCTGGGCTGCAAGATTGGTTCAACATCTGCAAATCAATCAATGTGATACAACACATTAATAAAAGAAAAAAGAAGAACCATGTGATACTCTCAGTAGATGCTGAAAAAGCATTTGACAAAGTACTGCATACTTTCTTCATCAAAACTCTTCACAGTGTAGGCACAGAGGGTACATACCTCAGTATCTTCAAAGCCATCTATGAAAAACCCACAGCAAATATCATTCTCAATGGGGAAAAACTGAGAACTTTTCCCCTAAGGTCAGGAACATGACAGGGATGTCTCCTATTACCATGGCTATTCAACATAGTTCTAGAAGTCCTAGCCTCAGCAATCAGGCAACAAAAAGAAATGAACAGCATCCAAATCAGCAAAGAAGAAGTCAAACTCTCACTCTTTGCAGATGATGATACTTTCTGTGGAAAATCCAAAAGACTGCACTCCAAAAACTGCTAGAACTTGTACAGGAATTCAGTACAGTGTCAGGATATAAAATCAATGTACAGAAATCAGTTGCATTGCTATACACCAACAACAAGACAGAAGAAAGATTAAGGAGTCAATCCCATTTACAATTGCACCAGAAACTGTGAGATACCTAGGAATAAACCTACCCAAAGAGGCAAAGAATCTGTACTCAGAAAAATATAAATTACTCTTGAAAGAAATTGAGGAAGACACAAAGAAATGGAAAAATGTTCCATGCTCATGGATTGGAAGAACAAATATTGTGAAAATGACTATGCTACCTAAAGCAATCTACACATTAATGCAATCCTTAACAAAATAGCATCACCTTTTTTCAAAGAAATGGAAAAAGTAATCCTAAAATTTATATGGAACCATAATAGACCTCGAATAGCTGAAGGAATGTTGAAACAGAAAACCAAAGTTGGCGGCATCACAATTCCAGACTTCAAGCTCTATTACAAAGCCAAAATCATCAAGACAGTATGGTACTGGCACAAAAACAGACATATAGATCAATGGAACAGAATAGAGAGCCCAGAGACCTTCAACTCGATGATCACCCAGTCTTTGACAAAGCAAGAAGGAACGTCCAATGGAAAAAAGACAGTCTCTTCAACAAATGGTGTTGGAAAAACTGGACAGCCACATGCAGAAGAATGAAACTGGACTATTTCTTTACACCACACACAAAAATAGATTCAAAATGAATGAAAGACCTCAATGTGAGACAGGAATCCATCAAAATCCTTGAGGAGAACACAGGCATCAACCTCTTTGACCTCAGCTACAGCAACTTCTTCCTAGAAACATCACCAAAGGCAAGGGAAGCAAGGGCAAAAATGAACTATTGGGACTTTATCAAGATCAAAACCTTCTGCACAGGAAAGAAAATAGTCAAGAAAACAAAAAGACAACTGACAGAATGGGAGAAGATATTCACAAATGACATATCAGATAAAGGACTAGTATCCAAAATCTATAAAGAACTTACCAAACTCAACACCCAAAGAACAAATAATCCAATCAAGAAATTGGCATGAACAGACATGAACAGAAATTTCAGCAAAGAAGACATCCAAATGGCCAACAGACACATGAAAAAGTGCTCGACATCACTTGTCATCAGGGAAATACCAAACAAAACCACAGTGAGATACCACTTCACACCAGTCAGAATGGCTAAAATTAACAAGTCAGGAAATGACAGCTGTTGGCGAGGATGAGGAGAAAGGGGAACCCTCCTACACTGTTGGTGGGAATGCAAACTGGTGCAGCCACTCTCGAAAGAAGTATGGTGGTTCCTCAAAAAGTTGAAAATAGAGCTATCCTAAGACCTAGAAATTGCACTACTGGATATTTACCCTAAAGATACAAATGTAGTGATCCAAAGGGGTACGTGCACCAGAATGTTTATAGAAGCAATGTCCACAATAACTAAACTATGGAAGGAACCTAGATGTCCATCAACAGATGAATGGATAAAGAAAATGTGGTATATATACACAATGGAATACTATGCAGCCATCAAAATCATGAAATCTTGCCATTTGCAACAATGTGGGTGGAACTAGAGGGTATTATGCTAAGTGAAATAAGTCAATCAGAGAAAGACAATTATCATATGATTTCTCTGATATGAGGAAATTGAGAGGCAGGGCAGGGGGTTGTAGGGGGTAGGGAGGGAAAAAATGAAACAAGGTGGGATAGAGACCGGAGACAAACCATAAGAGACTCTTAATCTCACAAAACAAACAAACTGGGTGGTGGAGATAGGGATAGGGTAGCTGCATTATGGACTTTGGGGAGGGTATATGCTATGGTGAGTGCTGTGAAATGTGTAAGCCTGATGATTCACCGACCTGTACCCCTGGGACAAATAATACATTATATGTTAATTTTTTAAAAACTGTCTATGGAGTCTGCACATCTTTTCAGTTTAAATGTTTTAGCCCATTTTCCCACAACGCTTCTATGTAAATCCAAGACAAAATTGACTGATCACTTTAGAAAAAGTTAACTTTCAAAAAATGCCTAAATTGGATGGTGGTAATACAGTTTGTATTACTAGCAATTGAAGAGTGAAGAATGCATGATCAGAATTATCTTTCTTATCCATTCATAGACAGTGTTTTTGGGATCTGGATATGAACTCCCAGTTTAGACCACCGATTTTTCCTGTACATATATACACCTACATATAAGTTTTTCTGTTATCATAGACAATATTTGGAAGCTCCTCTAGGCTAATGCAACTCAAAGATGTCTATGTGACTCAATCAAAGTAATCAGAGTTTGTTTGTTTCCCTTTAAAACTTTACTTTGAGACATGATGGAAAAATCTTACATGTACACATGGAAAAGTAAGACATGACTACAGTTAAAAGTGAAGACAATCTAGGGGCGCCTTGTGGCTCAGTCAGTTCAGTGGCCAACTCTTGATTTTGGCTCAGTCATGATCTCAGTGTCCTGGGATCAAGCCTCATGTCAGGCTCCATAGTCAGCAGGGAAGCTGCTTGGGGATTTTCTCTCTCTAATCCTCTCCCTCTGCCCCTCCCCCATGTCAGCTAATGTTAAAGCTAAAGTTCTGAGTGTGACATGCTGCAAAGCTGAAAGGAATAGTAATTAAGCATTCCTCACCTTCTTCTTCACGCTCTTCTTCAACAGAATCCACACCAACTTCCTCATAGTCCTTCTCAAGGGTAGCCATGTCCTTCCAGGTCTCAGAAAATACTTCTTCCTCCATGCCCTTGCCCACATAAAGTGAACAAAGGCATACCTGGCATATGCAGGTCAAACTTATGGTCCAGGAGAGCCCAAGTCCCAGCAATGGCTGAGGTGGTGCTCAGCATGCACCCACCTCACTGCACTTTGGCCAGGTCTTCACCAGATACTATAGTGCAAGGCTGGTAATTAATGCCAACTTTGAAGCTAGTGGGGTACCAATACATATACTGGATGCTACACTTGGTTTTGATAGTAGCAGTGGTGGCACTGACATCTTTGGGAACCACATCACCACAGTGCAATAGGCAGCAAGCCGTGTATTTAACACATCAAGAGTCACATTTCACCATCTGGTTGACTGGCTCAAAGCATGCACTGGTAACCTCTATTACAAAAAGCTGTTCATGGTAGGCTTTCTCAACAGAGATGATGGGCATATGTGAGCAGAGAGAAGTGAATGTGGGGAGAGGACACCAGGTTGATCTGGAATTTTGTCAGGGCTCCTCCAAATCTGAGGGAGGCAGTAATGGTTTATATATTAGATGAAAAGTCATGGGCACCTGGGTGGCTCAGTCAGTTAAGCATCTGCCTTCAGCTCAGGTCACGATCCCAGGGTCTTGGGATCAAGCCCCATATCAGACTCCCTGCTCAGTGGGGAGTCAGTTTCTCCCTCTGCCACTGTCCCTTCCTCCCCAGTTCATTTTTTCTCTCACTCACTTTCTCTCAAATAAATAACATCTAAGAAAGAAAGAAAGAAAGAAAGAAAGAAAGAAAGAAAGAAAGAAAGAAAGAAAGAAAGAAAGAAAGAAAGAAAGAAAGTCTTTTTTCTCTCATCTTGTATCAAGTAATGGCCCATGTATCATAGTGGAAACCAAGCTGGCTGAGTATCACTTCAATATTTATTCTTTTTCTTATCATCTCTTGTTATCTGCTCTTATTTTAATACATAGTTTTATCTGAAATCATCCTAAACTCAAAATTATAAAAACATTTAATAAATATTTACTGAGCACATCCACACATAAGGCATTTTTACCATGTTGTTAAATGGCATAATATTTAAGTAAGATGAGTTTTATCATCTAAAACATCATTTTGGAATAAATAAAAAAGCAGATATTAATTTTAAAAACAATGTGCATCCTGGAATTGGAAGCTAGTAGCCTATTAAAGACTATTCTTAGTTCTCATGACAATTTGTAGATACAGTAGCAGAATCAAGTAGAGGATTCATTTTTATTACTAAGAGGCTTCAAAGTGTAATCTGGAAATCATTTGATATTTCATCTCTGTTTCTAGAAAGTGTCCATACAAATTTTCTAATTCTAATATACTTCAAATTTTGGTAAGTAGGTTACCAATAAATAGTCTCAAATCTGTTATATTATAAATTAGAAGTAGTAAACATGCTCAGCTGATAACTCTACATATGAGATACTTAATTAACACCAATTAATTTTTCTACTATATTAAAATTGATTAAAAATTAAAAGTAATGAGACATTACATTTACCCTCAGGGTTGGATCTAAAGAGTCTATCAAAGCACTAAAACCTAAATTCTTAAGGCTTTGGCTACAAATTGATGATCTTCCTCTTCTAAAATCTCTGGGTATTTTTCCAGGAGCAAAGTGATCATTTTTATCATTCGAATAGGTAGAGATAATCTTTTGAAATTTTGCCTTGTTAAAGAAACAATAAAATTGTCTTAAAGAGCATCAGTAATAAAATTGCTTTATCACTTACGTCAATAATCTAGTCAACCAATTTACTTAATCTGATTAAAATCAATTCTGCTTGCCTTTAGCAGAGGTTTTAGAGCATTAAAAACAACAACAAGGGCGCCTGGGTGGCTCAGTGGGTTAAAGCCGCTGCCTTCGGCTCAGGTCATGATCCCAGAGTCCTGGGATCGAGGCCCACACTGGGCTCTCTGCTCAGCGGGGAGCCTGCTTCCTCCTCTCTCCTCTCTCTGCCTGCCTCTCTGCCTACTTGTAATCTCTCTCTCTCTGTGTCAAATGAATAAATAAAATCTTTTAAAAAAATAAAAAAATAAAAACAACAACAATAATAACAACAACAACAACAACAGCAACAAACTTGGAGTGCCTAGGTGGCTCAGTCAGTTAAGCATGCAAATCTTGATCTCAGCTTAGGTCTTGATGTCAGGGTGGTGAATTTGGGCCTACATGAAGCCCACTTAAAGAAAAAAAGGTTCATGATTAAATAAAATTAATATTCCACCTACCCACACTTCTCCATCATCTTAAATAACTTTGAAATAGCTGTGTCAATGTAGGCCAAAAAAAAAAAAAAGGAACAAACTTTGTAATTCGTAGCAGAAATAAGAATCACTTGCACTCAGCTCTGAACAAGTTTCTACAGAAAAATAACATAATAGCCTGTACATAACATGCATATCTTCTTTTCTACATGCATAGAAAAAATCCTATGATTTTAGTTATCTGATCAAAATAAAGCAACGTTTTCCAAGATCTATTCTTGGCCATATATAGTATTTGCATTTATGAAACAATCAGCGGAAATTTCTGAATCACGGAGGACTAAGATAGAAATTTACCACATCCCAATCATTCTATACAAACAAACTCTCATATTCCCATATAGCCTCTTTATTTCTATCCAACTACTAAGTATTTAATATAAAGTCAGGGATGTTGCAATGTCCTCTTTCTTCAACAAGTATTCGTGGAATATCTGCTTATGCAGAAGATAGATGTATGCTTTAAGAAGTTACAAAGGCATTTAACACAGTTCCTATGTCCAGAGACTTTCAGTCTGGTGGGTGAAACAAGGGATTACTCTTGGCCTAGATAATTATGAAATAAATTTATAATTCAGAGTCCAACCGAAGACAGAGGCAATAGGGTTACACAACTGAAGTAGTTGAGAAGCCTTCATGAAAAGATGGACCATAAACTGAATTTGGAGGATGGATATAATTTAGGCAGATGAAGACAAGGAAGAAGATATCTGTAGAGGAGACTAATTGCCACCTCCACATCCATTAACCCATTCTTCCTTATCAGTGACTGTATTAAAGGACAGTGCAATGAGCTCAACAAAAAGCCTGTATTTTCTAACAACCCTGTGAATAAGTACAGCTTTGTAACAAGTTTGGCCATTGAGACATAAGCAGAAATTGGTGGAATTTCTAAGAAAGCTCCTTAAATGGCAGAAATAAACTGAAATTGTACATATTCGCCTTTATTTCCTCTTCTTACTTTATTCTGGAAGATGGCCATGATGGCTGGAGCATCTGCACCCAATGAAATAACCTTAAGAATGAAGGTTCATCTATGAAATAGCCTTAAGAATATAACCACACACCAGCTAGTGGAGCATGATAGAGGAGCCTATGTCCCTCATGACAAAAAGAGTGGCCACAGCAGAAATAAACTACCTATCTCTGGACTTCCTTTACATAAGAGAGAAAAAAATTTCCCTTTTTAAAGCCATTGTCAACTCTCTGTTAGTTGCAGTCAATGGCAATTCCTGATATAATATTATGCATAAGTAAAAATACATAAGTTAAAGCTTGGAGATGGGAATTAGCATGGTACACGTGGACTGAGGAATTGGTATTGTTGGATAACAAAATAATGAGATACGAGGGTGAATACTGAGAAGAATCATGTGGCCCTACATACATCCTTGCAAAAGTAGGAACCACTCAAGTAGGAACTACTCAAGAAAGGATGATTAAGTAGAATTACTTGAAAAAGAATTGTCAGTTTGGAAATGTAATGATGTGTGGTAATTTCAACTAGTATCAAAATTACATCTCTATTCAGTCCCATTTTTCTCTAAATTTTCCCTTAGCTGTCACTTTCACATTTCAATCTTCAGTAAAAGAAAGAATAAAAGCACAGGCTATCTAAGTCACATGAGTAAATAATACCTGAAAATAGTCTCACACAACACTTCTCATATATATTTCACAAAAATGACTCTACTACCTGTTGGAGACATTGATAAAGTAGATCATGGTGAGTCACAGAAATTTTAGGGAGCACTTAGAATGCTAAGCAGGCAGGACCCATTTCTACTCAATTCTTTCTCTGCTAGACCATAGTTTGTAAATGGTTGTTAATAAACATCTACTGCCCAGTAGCTACAGCTCTCATTACCTTTCCTTTTTCTTGTCGAGAACTATAAAAGGGCTGAGATTTCCTCCTATCTGGAAGCCAACCATTTGCTCTGACTTAGCTTCATGGACATTGGAAAAAGCCATGAGATCCTCAGGTTAGAAACAAATAACTTTATTATTCACACTATAACTAGAACAGTATAAACATTGTGTGTGTTAATTCCCTGGGTCCGTGTTCCACAAGGGAGATACAGGGCCCAGGTACAAGCTATACATAAAATGGGTTTATGTCACAACTAAGGAACCCTCAACTTAAAAAAACTCAAGTCTATACTGGACTGCAAGAAAACCTGCCCTTTTGCCCTGGAGGAAAACATCTTTATTACACTGGAGAGTAAAGAAACCTGTTCTTTACTTTAGAAGACAAAATTTCTATTCCCTAAGGCTGTTCACTGTACAAGATCCTTAAAATCACAGTCTAATCATAATCATAAAAGCTATCAGTGCTTTTGCTCTTGGGGCATGCAGAACAATAAGAAACACATGGATGAGCGCCTGGGTGGCTCAGTGGGTTAAAGCCTCTGCCTTTGGCTCAGGTCATGATCTCAGGGTCCTGGGATCGAGGCCCGCATCGGGCTCCCTGCTTAGTGGGGAGCCTGCTTCCTCCTCTCTCTGCCTGCCTTTCTGCCTACTTGTGATCTCTCTCTTTCTCTCTCTCTCTGTCAAATAAATAAATAAAATCTTTTAAAAAAAAGAAAGAAAGAAACACATGGAGAATCACTTCTCAACAGCAAATTTCACATCTCCCAGGTAGTGATGGCTTCAGTTCATTGATGCTCCCTGTTGCCTTTGCTGCACCTCACTTGCTTTGATGATCCCCTGAATTCTGTCCACAACTTTGGAAAAAGTCCTTTTTTCACACTTTCTTCAATTTCTTTTTGAATGTGCCATTTTTTCCCTGTTGAGACCCCCTCTCTTAACCTCTGTGCAATTCTATTTCCCATCAGCAAAACAGGGATAATAATATCTTAGAGGTTAGTACCAAGTTTAAAATCAGATAATGTATGTGGTTTTAGCATAATCTTACATTCCATAAATATACTAGTCATTTTTTTAAAAAAATGTTTTCCTTTTGAGTCAGACTTTGCATTTTGTTTTGTGATTTTATCTTTTTTAAATCAATATAATTAACATATAGTATTATATTATTTTCAGGTGTACAATATAGTGATCCAACAAGTCTCAGCATTAGCCAGTACTCATCACAATAAGTGTACTCTTTATCTCCTTTACCTATTTCACCCACCCACCTACCTACATCCCCTTTGATAACCATCAGTGTGTTCTCTATATTTCAGAGTCTGTTTTCCAGTTTGTCTGTTTTTTCTTTGTCCATTTGTTTTGTTTTAAATTCTACATATGAGTGAAATCATATGGTATTTGTCTTTCTCTATTTCACTTAGTATCATACTCTCTACATCAAACCATGTTGTTGCAAACGGTAAGATCTTTTTTATGGCTGAGTAATATTCCTTTGTATATATACCACATCTTCTTTATCCATTCATCTATGGATGGACATGGGTTGCTCCCATAATTTGGCTATTATAAATAATGCTCTAATAACATAGGGTGCACAAATCTTTTCAAATTAATGTTTTTGTTTTCTTTGAATAAAAACCCACTAGTGGGATACCTGAATCATAGTATTCTAATTTTAACTTTCTGAGAAATCTCTATACTGTTTTCCAATGTCTGCACCAATTCACACTCCCAGCAAGAGTGCATGAGTGTTCCCTTTTCTCCACATCCTCACCAATACTTGTTTCTTGTGGTTTTGATTTTAGCTATTCTGACAGGTATGAGGTAATATTTCATTGTGGTTTTGACTTATATTTCCCTGACAATGAGTGACGTTGAGCATCTTTTCATATGTCTGTTGGTCTTCTGTATGTCTTCTTCGTAAAAATGTCCAGTCATGTCTTCTGCCCATTTTTCAATTGGATTACTTGGGATTTATGGGATTTATTTTATAAGTTCCTTGTATATTCCTTGGATACTAACCCTTATCAGATATGCCATTTGCAAATAACTTCTCTCATTCAGTAGCTTGTCTTTTAGTTTTGTTGATTATTTCCTTTGCTATGCAGAAGATTTTTGTTTTGATGAAGTCACAATAGCTTCTTTTTGCTGTTGTTTCCCTTGCCTCAGGAGACATATCTAGAAAAAAACTGTTATAGCCAAAGTCAGAGAAATTACTGCCTATGCTCTCTTCTCAGATTTTTATAGATTCTTTAATTAGTCTTTAGGTCTTTAATTATTTTGAGTTTTTATATGGTGTAAAAAACTGGTCCATTTTCATTCTTTTGCATGTAGCTATCCAGTTTTTCTAACACCACTGTTGAAGACACTGTCTTCTTCCCATTGCATAGTCATTCCTTCTTTATAAAAGATTAATTGACCATATAATCATGGGATTGTTTCTGGGCTCTCTATTCTGTTCCATTACTCTTGTGCCAGTACCACACTGTTTTGATTACAACGTTGTAGTATAATTTGAAATATGAGATTGGGATACCTCCAGTTTTGTTTGATTTCAAGATTGCTTTGACTGTTTGGAGGTCTTTTGTGGCTCCATGGAAATTTGAGGATTGATTGCTCTAGTTCTGTGAAAAATGCTATTGTTATTTTGATAGAGATTGCATTAAATCTGCAGAATGCTCTGGGCAGTACAGATATTTTAACAATATTTGTACTCCCAATCCAGGAGCATGGAATATCTTTCCATCTGCTTATGTAATTTTCGATTTCTTTCACTGCTGTTTTATAGTTTTCACATGATATGTCCCTTTACCTCCTTAATTAAGTATATTCCTAGGTATTTTATTATGTTTGTTGCAACTGTAAATGGGACTATTTTCTTAATTTCTCTTTCTGCTACTTCATTATTAATGTATAGAAATGCAACAGATTTCTGTACATTGATTTTGAATCCTGTGACCTTACTGCATTCATTCATCAGTTCTAGTATTTTTTTGTGTGCGTGGAGTCATTAGGGTTTTCTATATATAGATCATGTCATCTGTGAATGGTGAAAGTTTTACTTTTTCCTTACCAATCTGGATGCTTTTTATTTTCAGATTTATTTATTTGACAGAGGGAAAGAGAGCACAAGCAGGGGGAGTGGTAGGCAGGAGAGGGAGAAGCAAGCTCCTTGCTGAGCAAGAAGCCTGATGCAGAGTTTGATCGCAGGACCCAGGGATCATGACCTGAGCTGAAGGCAGAAGCTTAACCAGCTGAGCCACCCAAGTGTCCAGCATTTTATTTCTTTTTCTTGTCTGATTGTGTGGATAAGATTTCCAGTACTATGTTGAATAAAAGAGATGAGAATAGACATCCTTGTCTTATTCCTGACCTTAGGGGGAAAGTTCTCAGTTTTCTACCATTGAGTATGACATTAGCTGTGGGTTTTTCATATTTGGTCTTGATTATGTTGAGGTATATTCCCTCTAAACCTAATTTGTTGAGGGTTTTTTTCATGTCTGGGTGTTGTACTTTGTCAAATGTTTTTTCTCCATCTATTGAAGTGATCATATGGTGTTTATCCTTTCTCTTGTTGAAGTAATGTATCACATTGATTTGTGAATACTGAATACCATTGCATGCCTGGAATAAACCCCACCTTTTTACAATGAATGGTTTTTTTTTAAGGTATTGTTAGATTCAGTTTGCTAATATTCTGTTAATGATCTTTGCATCTATATTCATCAGAGATATTGGCCTTTGGTTCCTTTTTTTTTTGTAATGTCTTTAACTGCTCTTGGTTTCAAGGTAATGCTGGCTTCATGGAATGAATTTGGAAGCTTTCCTTCCCCTTTTAGTTTTTGGAATAGTTTGAGAATAGGTATTAAGTTTTCTTTAAGTGTTTGATAGAACTCACCTGTGATGCTGTCTGGTCCTGGACTTTTATTTGTTCTGAGTTTTTTTATTACTAATTCAAATTCATTGATGGTAATTGGTCTGTTCAAATTTTCTATTTCTTCCTGATCAGTTTTGAGAAGTTATATGTTTCTAGGAATTTTTCCATTTCTTCTAGGTTGTCCAATTTTTTAGTATAAAATTTTTCATAATATTCTCTCATATCCTTTGTATTTCTGTGGTGTCAGTTATTTCTCCTCTTTCATTTGTGATTTTGTATTTGAGTCCTTTCTCTAATCCTCTCTTATGAATCTGGCTAAAGGTTTGGTTTTTTTTAATCTTTTAGGAGAATAGCTCCTGTTTATCCTTGATTTGTTCTAGTGTTTTAGTTTCTCTTTTATTTCTGCTCTAATCTTCATTATTTCCTTCCTTCTACTAGTTTGTTCTTTATTCTTCTTTTTCTAGCTCCTTTGGGTGTAAGGTTAGTTTGCTTATTAAAGATTTTCCTTCCTTCCTAAGGTAAACTTGTATTGCTATAAATTTCCTTCTTAGAAGCACTTTTGCTGCATCCCAAATATTTTGGTCCATTGTATTCTCATTTTCATTTGTTTCCACATAATTTTTTCCTTTCCTCTTTGATTTCTTGGTTAGCCCATTCATTGTTTAGTAGCACATTATGTAACCTCTGTGTGCTTGTGTTCTTTCCAAACTTTTTCTTGTGATTGATTTCTAGTTTCACAGCATTATGATCAGAAAAAAAAAAAAACGCATGGTGTGACATTGATCTTTTTGAATTTGTTAAGACTTGTTTTGTGGCCTAATATGTGATCTCTTTGTTCCATATGTTCCATGTGTATGTGAAAAGAATGTTTTCTGCTGTTTTAGGATGGAATGTTCCAAACATACATACCTGTTAGATCCATGTGGTCCCACGTGTCACTCAAAGCCACTGTTTCCTTGTTGATTACCTGTTCAGATGATCTGTCCATTGATGTCAGTGGGATGTTAAAAGTCCCCTACAGTTCTTGATATTCTTTCAATTACTTCCTTTGTTTGTTATTAGCTGCTTTATGTTTTTGGGTGCTCCCATGGTGGGTGCATAAATATTACGATCATTATATCTCCTTATTAAATAATTCCCTTTATGATTGTATAATGTCCTTCTTTGTCTCTTTGTTTTAGTCTATTTTATCTGATGTAAGTATTGCTACCCCCACTTTCTATGCAGTGCATTTGCATAATAAATGCTTTTCCATCCCTTCACTTTCAATCTGCATGTGCTTTAAGTCTAAAATGAGTCTCCTGTTGGCAGCACATAGATGAGTCTTTTTTTTCCATTCCATCACCCTATGTCTCCTGATTTGTGTATTTAATCCATTTACATTCAAAGTCATTATTGATATGTACTTCTTGCCATTTTTTACTTGTTTTATGCTTGTTTTTGTGGTTCTTATCTGTTCTTCTCTTGCTCTCTTCTCTCAGTTTGCTGGTTTTCTTTAATGATATACCTGGATTCTTTTTTTTTTTTTACTACATATTACCAATTTTATGACATTTTATGTGGATAGAGGTCTATATTAAGTTGATGCTCACTTATGTTTGAACCTACTCTAAAAGCATTAAGTTTTTACTAATCTCCTCCCATCATGTTTTAGATGTGTGGTGTCACACTTTACATCCTTATATTTTATGAATTCCATGACTGATATTTTGTAGACATACTTAACTGCTTTTGTGCTTCCTACTTTTCTTACTCCTCCTTATGGTATTTCCTTTCCATTCAAAGAGTCCCCTTCCTCATTTCTTATAAGGCTGATCATGAACTCCTTTAGCTTTTTTTCTCCTTCTTTTCTGAATTCTTGTTAAATACAATATTCTTAGGTGCAGGTTTTTTCCTTTCAGCACTTTGGATATATGATGCCACTTGCTTCTGGCCTGCAGTTTCTGCTGAAAAATCTACTGATTACCTAATGGAGTTTCCCCCTTGTGTGTAACTGTTTTCTCTGTCTGCATTTAAAATTCTCCCTTAATACCATCTTTTGCCATTTTAATTACTATGTGCCTTGGTGTTGACCTTGAGGTTTTTTTGGTGGTTGCTCTCTGTGCCTCCTGGATCTGGATTTGTTTTCTTCCTCAGATTCCGGAAATTTTCAGCTATTGTATCTTCAAATACATTTTTTGGCCCCCTGTCCTTCTCTCTCTTCTCCTTCTGAGATCTTTATAATGTGAATGTTATTACACTTGATGGTCTTGATGAGTTCCCTTAATCTACTTCCATTTTTAACTATTCTGTTTTTCTCTCTCCTTTTCAGCTTGATGCCTTCCAATACTCTGTCCTCACTGATCCATTATTCTTCTTCCTTTAGTCTACTATTTATTCCCTCTAAAGTATTTTAAATTTTAGTTATTCAGTTCTTCATCTCTAACTGGTTCTTTTTAATGTGTTCTCTTTGTTGAGTGTCTCACTGAAGTCTTCCACTCTTTTCTCAAGTCCAGTGAGTATCTTTATGACCATTACTGTAAATTCTCTACCAGGCACATTATTTATCTCTATTTCATTTAGCTCTCTTGCTGTGATTTGTCCTGTCTCATTTGGGACAAAGTCTTCTATCTTTTCATTTTGACTAGCTCTCTGTGTCTGTTTCCATGTTAGGAAAGTTAGTTCATCTCCTGCTCTTGAAAGTAGTGGCCTTATGAGGAAGAGGTCTTGTAGTGTCCTACAGTGCAACATTCCCTGTTCATCAGAACCTGGTACTTCATGAGCATCTCCTATGTGTATTGCGTGCACCCTACTATTGTGACTGAGCCATATTTGCCTTTCACCCAGTTGTCTACAGCGGTTCTCTTTGACTGTTGTGAAAGGGTTTGGTCCCTGTGCTGTTAGTGGGCCAGTATGGGGCTGCCTTAGGCTTGAGTTGAGTCAAACCAGCCATCTGCAAGCGCTGCGGGAGCACTGAACTATAGGGTGCTCTCCCTCTGTTGTCCTCTTAGAAACTTTCATTGGTGGGTACGGACTGCAATCAGACCAGATGCCTGCCCCCAGCACACTGCTGTCAGTCCACTCAGACTGGTATGTGTGGTTATCTTACCCTCTTCCCAAGACAGAGACAGGAGTTACTTTGCAGTGGTACTGGCCTTTTGGAGCTGCTTGTATACAGCTAGGCTTGTGGTGCCACTTTGGATTGACTTCTGCTGAGGGAGGGTCTGAAAAGAACACGGGCAGGCATGTGATGTTAGCAAGGGTTCCATTGGTCTGCTGCAGGAGGGGACCTGCAACAGCTTTATAAAATTCCTGCCACTGGACTGGATGGGGTGACTCTGGAGGAAACATGGGGACTAAGCGCAGGGTGCCAACAAGGTCCACTGCAGGAGAGGAGCTGCAGCTGTGCAGGAAAACTGCCAAGGCCAGCTGAGTTGGGGAGGCAGATCCACGAAAGTATGCAGGAGTAGAGCATGCTGTTAACAAGCTAGATAGAGAGTGTTCCTGCTGCACTGGTTCCCACAGATGTCCATGTATATAAGCTGGGAGACAGGAGAAGGAAATTGTGCCTGCCAGCTCTTTTCTTGTTGGAAGTCTCCCAAAGATCCCTGTCCCTCCAGCACATGCTCTCAGATTAGTAAACAAATTTCCATCCATATACCCAGGTGTTTTTTAAACTGCTGCTTCTATAATGCATCTCAGTGGGGCTGTTTTTTGGGCTATCTCTTCAAGGACAGAGACTCTGTTTCCTCTCTCCCTCCAGCACTTCTAGAGCTGAGCCCTCTGAATTTTAAAATTCCAGCTGTTAAGTCCTGCTGATTTTAAGAACTTACAAAATTAGGGCCCTCTGGTTCCAAACCCAAATGTTATGAAGTTTTGTCTTCCCAGTGTGGGTTCCCTATGACTGGAATGCCTGGTATGGAATATGCTCCTCTCCTCTCTGTGCCCACAGTATCCCTCCCTTCTGCAGATAGTCCTGACCTATCAGTTCTGCAGTTTGTCTCCTGACCACATCTCCATCTTTCCCTATCCTCTTCAATGTGGACTGTTTTCTAAATTTAGCTGTGGAAAGGCTATCCTGCTACTCTCCAGGTCATTTTCTGGGTTATTTACCTCAACGTGGGTATTTTCTAGTCATATCCATGAAGAAAGATGAGCTTAGGGTCCTCTACTCTGCCATCTTCCCTGGAAGCCTTTTAATTTTTAATTGAAGCATACTTGAACTACAATATTATATTTGTTTCAAGTGTACAATCAACACATATACATTATAAAATGCTCACCACAGTAAGTGTAGTCACCATCTGTTACGATATAAAATTATTACAATATTATTCTCTATGCTGTACTGAGTCAATTTTTTTTATCATTACTCTTTACCCATAGAATATATAATCACATATCTTTACCTCAGCAATATTCTTCCCATGCTTTAAAAGAGGCAATGAACCCTACCATTTCAACTTGGATTTTACTGAGTTACTTTTACATGATTTTTAAAAAATCTTCCAGGTTCTTTATTCCAGAGTTTAAATTTTCTTTGAAGTCCTTCTCTATAGAAAATAGCAGATCAACCCACTGTTATTCTTCTTTCTAATCTTCTTTGAAAATTGACCTTTTTCTTTTCCTTTTTGTCAGGTTTAGCATCCTGCTCAGTTAGAAAAGGAACATAATATGAAAGAAGTGAAAATATTCCAAGGTGGCATTTTATTAGTGAGAAAGTAATTTTCATGTATTTAGTAATGATTTTAACTATCATCCTATTCTTGAACTGGCATATTTCCAACACACTTTTCTTAAAATTAAAGTCTTTGTGCTATGCAAACCTATTAAACTTCATTATAAAAGTAAATAGTGTTTCTCACAGAAAATTTTCTAGATTTCTGAGTGGTATAGACTATTAATAAAGGACTAAATGTAATAAAATGAAGAAGAGAAAGAAATGTCATTGAGCTTGACCATAGGAAATCTTCTTATGGATTTATTTATTCACTCTTCTCTCCCCACCCCCAAAGTGTTTTGAGCCCTTCATCCCCTGGTGACTCAACACGAACAGTCTCTAAGCAGGCATCAGACACAGAGGGGGGATAACATTTCCTATTTAAGAAACAGAAATCCCTCATGAGATGTGGAATTTAAGAAACAAAACAAACAAGCAAAGGGGGAAAAAGAGAAAGAGACAAAACAAGAAACAGACTCAACTACAGAGAACAAACTGATTGTTACTAGAAGGGAGGCAGGTGGGAGGTATTAAAGAGTGCATTTGTGCTGAGCACCAGTTCATGGAATGTTGCACTATATTGTATACCTGGAACTGATACTGTATTATAAGTTAGCTAATTGGAATTTAAATACTTAAAAAAAATGGTCTCACTCACCTTTCCAAAAAAGGAAAAGAGAGAAAAGACAAGACCCCAATAGGCAACGGAGGATCCACATACTCTTAGAAGCATTGTAATTTATCCCATCTCCCCAAAAGCTGCATCTAACATTTAATTCCCATTTTGCCTGAATTGCAGTGCACACAGCCCTTCATGAGAAGGAGTAGAGGCATGGTGTCCTGAGCCCTCAAACCACGTGTCAGGAGCCAGACTCAGGAGTATGGGGAAGCTAAGCAAGGCCTCTACCAATGGCTGAAGATAGGGGTGACTTCTGAACACTCTTTTCCCTCTGGTCCTTGTGCTTAAAGCCTGAACCTCTGCCCCAGAGTGTCACATCTGGCCACCCTCAGCTGGGAAGAGGTGAGATGTGAGATGAGGTAGAGCCCCTACAGCCAAAAAAACAGGTGTTCTGGGGAGACAGCTTGATGGACCTTTGAAAGTTCTAGGAGACAGACTTCTCAGCAGTGCCAAGAACCTTTTAGGGTAACTGGTGGATGACTTACCAATGTTATCTGGAAAAACTTTTGCAAAACTCCTCTATCTGTAAATGATGTGCACTTCCTTGGAGTCTTTTTGCTCTCAGTCTAATCTGTTAGTTTCAGGTCTGGTAAGGAAAAGAGAAGTCCAGTTCTCCATTAAGAATTTCCTGAAATTGAGGCACCTAGGTGGCTCAGTCAGTTAGGCATCTGCCTTTGGTCATCATACCAGTGTCCTGGGCTTGAGTCCAGCATCAGGCTCCCTGCTGAGCAGGGACTCTGCTTCTCCCACTACTCTTCCCCCCTGCTTGTGATCTCTCTCACTGTCTCTCTTTCTCTCAAATAAATAAAACATTTTTTAAAAATTCCTGAAATTGGTAGGAAGGGGAAATATTTTCATATTTGGTGGGGTTTTCCTCTGAAGACTTTATTTTTCATTCCCCAGAATATTTCTATACCCATTCAAATTTGGTAAGGAAGCTCTCTGATGAATACCTTTAGTCATCAGTTTAGTATGCACTCTCTCAAATATTTAGCATTACCAACCACAGAAGAGAGTTTTAATGAAACAATGTCTTTCTTTAATTCCCAACCATGAGGCCAGGAAAGATGTACTGAAGCCTAATGAAATCCTGTCAGTGAATGATTGCCAAGTGGTATCTTCACAAGCAACATCATCTAATAATTTGTTCAGTTATAAACATAGTTACATTACCTGATCCTTTTCTGCATGATCTTTTTCATTTTTTTTAATTACAGAGATTTTATGTATGTCCACAAGTGTAGCCCTGGGTAGAGGACAGAGAGAATATTCCCTTAAAAAGGAAGAAAATAGGTATGGAAGAGACCCCCCCTTACAGAAAGGATACTGTTCTTATCTTCAATCCAAAACAAATCCCCAGTAGATTAATGGCATAAATAATTTATAAATGTTTAGGGGTGCCTGGGTGACTCAGTCATTAAGCGTCTGCCTTCAGCTCGGGTCATGATCCCAAAGTCCTGGGATCAAGCCCTGCATTGGGCTCCCTGCTCAGCAGGAAGCCTGCTTCTCCCTCTCCCACTCCCCCTGCTTCTGTTCCCTCTTGCTATGTGTTGTCAAATAAATAAAATCTTTTTTAAAAAATTTATAAATGCTTAGACACCTTTCCAAATTCATCCAAAATAACAAAGCTGATGAGTTAGACCAATTTTTACCAATCGTATGTAAAAAATTTTCATGGAAATAAACTAATAAACAAATGTTTCTTTTAACTTAAATTCAACATTTCTTATTAATTTTTTAAGATTATTTATTTATTTATTTGGCAGAGGGAGAGAGAGAGAACACAAGCAGGAGGAGTGGCAGGGAGAGAGAGAGGGAAAAGCACACTCTCTGCTGAGCAGGGAGACTGATGGAGGACTCAACCCCAGGACCTTGGGATAATGACCTGAGCCAAAGGCAGATGCTTAACTGAGCCACCCAGGTTCCCCAAAATTCAACATTTTGGGGGTTTTTTTATTTAAAGATTTTTATTTATTTATTTGTCAGAGAGAGAGGGAGAGAGAGAGAGAGCACAAGCAGGGGGAGTGGCAGGCAGAGGGAGAAGTAGATTCCCCGCTGATCAGGGAGCCCAATGTAGGATTCTATCCCAGGTGCCTAGGATCATGACCTGAGCAGAAGGCAGCTGCTTAACAGACTGAGCTACTCAAGTGTTCCTCAACATTTCTAAATCCACACTTGTTATCCTCTCATGCTTTAGATTCTTTATCAGATAAATCTATCTTCTATTATCAGAAAGAGAATAAAATACTAAATTCCACACAATTTTCTTAGAATTTCTAATGTCAAGTAAAATAAAAACTCATTTATAGGCAAACATAAGAAAGAAAAGCAGGGGAGAAAGGCTCCAAGGAGACAAGATACATCAGGTTAAGGAAAGTAAAACAATTTTTAAAAATTAGGTAAAATATATAGAAACTACATGTAATATTTCAGTTAGTTCTACTGGAATCCTTAAAAAACAAAAAACTTTATTTTTTCAGTGAGCCAAGATTTTTTGTACACCACACCCAGTGCTCCACACAATACGTGCCCTCCTTAATAACCACCACCAGGATCACCCATCCCCTCTCCCCCCTCCCCTCCATAACCCTGTTTGTTTCTCAGGGTCCACAGTCTCTCATGGTTCGTCTCCACCTCTGATTTACCCCAATTTACTTTTCCTTTCCTTCTCCTAAAGTCCTGCATTTTATTCCTTATGTTCCACAAGTAAGTGAAACCATATGATAATTGACTTTCTCTGCTTGACCTATTTCACTCAGCATAATCTTCTCCAGACTCGTCCATGTTGATACAAAAGTTGGGTATTCATCCTTTCTGATGGCTGTGTAATATTCCATTGTATATATGGACCACATCTTCTTTATTCATTCGTCTGTTGAAGGGCAACTCGGCTCTTTCCACATATTGGCGGTTGTGGACATTGCTGCTATGAACATTGGGGTACGGGTACATATGGCCCTTCGTTTCACTACATCTGTATCTTTGGGAAAAATACCCAGTGGTGTAATTGTAGGGTCATAGGGTAGCTCTATTTTTAATTTTTTGAGGAATCTCCACACTGTTTTCTAAAGTGGCTGTACCAACTTGCATTGCCACCAACAGGATAAGAGGGTTCCCCTTTCTCCACATCCTCTCCAACACTTGTTGTTTCCTGTCCTGTTGATTTTGGCCGTTCTAACTGCTGTAAGGTGGTATCTCAATGTGGTTTTGATTTGAGTTTTCCTGATTGGAATCCTCTTTTCACTGGGTAGTTTGAGTTACAATGATGTTTGAATAGACTGATTATAATAATTTCCCATAATATTGTTCATAAATCTGATTCTTTTTCACAAAATCAAGAATGTGTTGGTCTCCAGATTTTTCTGAAATAGACTTAAAATATAAAAAGTACTTATAGTCATTACTACTATGGATATAATGTCTTCACTACCCCTCACCAAATCACCCATGCATTCTTTTTTTATTATTATTATTACTATTATAACTCCAAAACAGTAATTTAGTCTACCTTTGCTAATGAAGTCAGATTATAACAGGCTAAAAAATAATTCTTTATCTAAGGAAGGGAGAAGTCTGCTCTGCTAAATTCCCACTCCAAGAATACCAGGATATGCAAGTTTGCTGAGCCGAAGGAAAAGACAAATCATCATTCTGGAAAAAAGCTGGAAGATGGTCCCAAGTCCTTGAAATCTGGTGGTGCTGCCATCATTGGTATGGTTCCTGGCAAGCTTATGTGTGTTGACAGCTTCTCTGACTATTCCCCTCTGGGCCGTTTCAGCTGTTCATGATATGAGACAGACGGTTGCTGTGGGTCTCATCAGAACAATAGACAAGAAGGCAGCTGGAACTGGCAAGGTCATAAAGTCCACCCAGAAAGCTAAGAAGGCTAAATAAATATCCTCACTACCTGACACCCCAGTCTTATCAGTGGTGGAAGAACAACCTCAGAACTGTTTGTCAATTGGCCATTTAAGTTAAAGGTAAAAGACTGGTTAAGGATAACAATGCATCATAAAACCTTCAGAAGGAAAGGAGAATGTTTTGTGGACCATTTGTTTTGTGTGTGTGTACAGAAGTTTTATTAGTTTTTAAAATCAGCACATTTTAATGAAAACAACTTAACCAAAACTGTCACAGAATTTTGAGATCTATTAAAACAAAAGTTTAATGAGGAAAAAAAAACTGGACATTACCTCTATTATTTGGTAGAAGAGGCAGGTAGGGGCAGAATCAAATAATTTATCCATTTAGAACAAAGACCAATAAAGTAAGACCCACAAGGTCAGATTTGAAAAACACTTATTTTGGGGGGAGTCCCCTCTTTGGAGTCCCAGCTAAGCATGTTTTATACATTTTTAAATGGTTACATCTTAGATGGTTATACAAGTACCTATATCATGTCTCAATTTTGTCTCTTGGCTTGCGAAGCCTAAAATACTAAAACAAACTTGCCCTTAGAAAAAGTTTGTTGGGGTGCCAGGGTGGCTCAGTCAGTTAAACGTCTGCCTTCAGCTCGGGTTAAGATATCAGGGTCCTGGGATCAAGCCCCGCATCGGGCTCTCTGCTTAGGGGAACCTGCTTCTCCCTCTCTCTCTGCCTGCCTCTCTCCCTACTTGTGATCTCTCTCTCTCTCTCTCTGTGTCAGATAAATAAATAAAATTCTTAAAAAAAGAAAAGAAAAAAAAGAAAAAGTTTGTCAATCCTTGATCTAGAATATTCTATCAGCATTCCTGAAAAGAAAAACCACTAGTCTGGACACAGCCAAATGTTTAGGAGCTTACAGCTAAGAGAAGCTACTAGCAATTATCTTTCACCACGTAGAAATTCAAATGGCACAGAATATTCCAGCGACCAAGATTAAACTCATTCTAGACCTAAGGAACACTTTTTATAAACAAAAGATACAAATGAGCTAGAGTTATTGTTTGTTTGTTTGTTTCTATACCTATATCTATATGACCACAAAGCAAATCTTTTTGGAAACATATCATATAAAATCTTAATAGCTAGTTTTATAAATAGGTATTTATATATTCAATTAGCATGCTCACTATATGTATTTCTAGATTTTTCTGGAAAGAGGTTGTATCAGTCCTGAGAAAGGTGGGAATAAACATGTGGTTGGAAAAAGATACACTAAAGATAAAGAATAAACTAGAAAGAAAAGATTCCCAATCTATTTTCAAAAGGCCCATTTTTAATGGCTTCATAGGCTTCTCTTTTTGCAGTTTAAGTCCCTCTTTACTATTGAGTTTCTGTAGGCACAATTATGCTGATATTCATCAGCACCCAATCAACTAGGCAACCGTTAGCATGAAAAAAGCTAAAATGTCTAGGAAGGCTATAGTTGTATCAGCATATTTACTTCTGGGAATGGATAGACTCCAAAAAGCATAAATTATCTTTCTTGCTTATAACAACATCTGATATTTTTAGTGCAAATACCATGTATGTGTACTTCCTATAAAATGAATACTGTTTTAGTTGAAATAATAGATGGATCTTCATGTATACGCACTTACACATACACACTAGGAAATACAGTGCAATTTTCTTCCGATCATATACTTTCTGAAGCACTTCTATTATATATATACTGATTTCATTCAAAATATAATTTTTATTTATAACATAATACTTTTTCACTGTTCAATGAAGAGCTGAGAAGGCAATTCATTTAAGCTCAATTTTAATATGGTCACAGAACTCACCATCAAAACGACAGTCATAGTCATTGTCATAGTCATCACTAAGGGGTCTGTGAGCAAGCCAGTTCAAAAGTACATCACATTCCTTTTGCATAACCAGTGAAGTAAAAACTGGATCATCACAAAAGATGTATGTATGTATATAATTATGTATATATGTAAATATTATATAACATATATATTATTAACTCTATTAACTCTAACCCATTTCTCTAACAGTCCCATCAGTATTATATATGAGAATATAGGTAGAGTATTTTTATTTTAAGTTTAAAACTATACAGACTTTTACCTGGTAATGTTCAAATCATATTGATATATTAGATACTATATTCACTTCAATATATTATTTTAGTCACAATTTATTATATCCAGATATGATATAATACACAGACATTCTGATGAGACATTCATTCCACAAGTTTAGAGTTTACAGCACTGAATTCGGCACTTTGTTAACTCTATCTCTTAAGAAAAAGCAAATCCTTCATCATGTCTCCAACAAACTTAACTACAGCAGACATCACTGGACTAAAACCCAAATCAGACATCTTTTCCAAGAAGATTTCTATAAACAAATATAAACTTAAATCAGGAAGAAATACACAACTATAAGAATTTTTAATGTTATTTTCAAATTTCACAAACAATATTTTACATGAATTTGATTCATGTTCACCAAGTTAGTTCTTTTCAATGGTGTATTCCTTACACCAAAAGTTCTGGAGCAAGGCAGAATATAAAGAAATAGTATAAAGCCATACAGATAGGTAGGTATGTAGATGGCTACAGATGGATCAACAGATAGAAAAACACATAGGTTTTTTATTTCCAAATACTTATTGTTTTTATTATTTCCTATGTCACAGTAAAGAAATAATAGTGCTTGGAAAGAGATGCTCAGAACTGACCCATACACAGGCCTCCAAGAAAGTAAAATGACAAAATAAATAGAAAAAATTAATAAATTGTTTCATCTATCATAGAATAATCTTCAGGGACTCCTTGAATTTTTAGTTTCATGTTTCCTATATATGGCTTATATGCTGAATACAATGGATGGATTTTTTGTACATATCAAAATTATAAAGAAAAATTGTAATCTTTCTCCTCCCTCATTCCTAAAATTCTGGACAATACCCTTCTAGCAACATATCTAATATTTTCATTTGCTTTTCTCTTATATCTCTGACATTCCTTTGGGACCATTTACTTCCTTCTGAATTACAACCTATACAAATACCTATAATGAGGGGTGATGCTCATTAACTCAGTTATTGTGTATCTGAAAATATCGATTATCTCACCTTCTTAAATTGGACTTTTTCTGATTACACTATCCGCAAAAAAACTGACTTTTATTTTGTTTCATTACTTTAAAGACATTACTTCATTTTCTTCTTGTTTCTACTGTTGCTGTTAGATCAATTAACAGTCTAATTTTTATTCCTTTATAGGTAACTGTTTCCTGATTCTTTGAAGAACTTTATGTTTTCCTGCTGTTGCACAATGATGTGTCTTATTATATGTTTGTGTGTGTGTTTGCATATTTAATGTGAGATTGACTAAGCATCTTGAATTCAAATATTCATGTCTTCCATTAATTCGAAAAAATTTTGTCATTATCTTTTTGAATATTGCTTACCCTAATACTGCCTCTATCTTCTGCTTCTGAAACTCCAATCAGACATGCAACTCTAGGTATCCAAAGACGGGGATACTAGAATGTTAGAGTTGATTTATCACATAAGATCTGCTCACCCTCCCATGAGGTTGCAGAGGACACAGCTTTTACCTCAGCTGAGAAATAAAATTGTGAGGGGAGCCCCAGCTCTTTTGAAGAGCTGCAGTTATTCTTCTCTTGTAGGTCAGAAATTACAGTGGAAAATGCTTACTAGAACCAGAATCCCTAAATGGAATGAGGATAATTGTATCCTGGGTGGCAGGGTCTTATTGGCAGCGTTTAATTACCACAGACAAGGTAATCATGGGTACCAAAATAGTGGAGTCAAAGCAGTAATCTGATTAGTCTTATTCACAGAAACCTATGACATAGCCAGTTGATCATGGTGCTCCTAAAAAAGATGGGCAGGCTACTAAATTCTAAATTGATCTGTGTAAGTTTCACCAGTTTTAGGATGCAACTTAGAACAGACTTGGAAACTGGCAGAATACCCCCCACTGGCTCCCCGACCTGTGGAATGAAGGCTATTATGAAGTCACTAAAAATGCCTATACTTAGAAAAACAGTAAACCAAATGCAATACCACATTCCTACAGAGATTGCAGAGAGGAGTGCCACCATCAAAGACTTGAAAGATACAGGGTGGTGATTTTCATCACATTCCCATTCAGCTTGACTATTTCACCTATACAGAAAACAAATGGATTTTGAAGATTGATACTGCCTTATCATAAATTTATTCACAAGGTGACTGAATGCAGCTGCTGTTCCAGATGTGGCTTTACTACTTAAACTAATACATCCTTTGTTTTTTGTTTTTTGTTTTTTTTTAAAGATTTTATTTATTTATTTGACACAGAGAGATTACAAGTAGGCAGAGAGGCAGGCAGAGAGACAGGGAGAGGAGGAAGCAGGCTCCCCGCTGAGCAGAGAGCCCAATGCGGGCTTCGATCCCAGGACGCTGAGATCATGACCTGAGCCGAAAGCAGAGGCTTTAACCCACTGAGCCACCCAGGCGCCCTAATACATCCTTTGGTAACTTATATGTGCCTATTGATCTGGCAAATGATTTTTTTTTCTCAATCCTATTAATAAAGACCACCAAAAGCAGTTTGCTTTCAGCTGGCAAAGCCAGTAATACTCCTTTACTGTCCTACCTCAGGGATATATCAACCCTCCAGTTCTATGCCATAATTTACTCCCTAGGGAATTTGATCACTCTTCTCTTCTACAAGACTTCATACTAGTCCATTACATTTATGATATTATGCACATTGGAACTAACGAGTAAAAAGTGGAAGCTATTTGACATATTGATAAGCTGTTTGCTTAAACAACAGCTTATCAAAAGTGGAAGATAAATCCAACAAAAATCTAGAGACTTTCCATCTCAGTGAAATTTTTATGTGTCCAGCAATGCAAGATGTCCTTTCTAAGATGATAGGTAGGTTGTTCCATCTAGCCCCTGCTACAACCCAAAAGGAGGCACAATACCTACTGACCCTCTTTGGATTTAGGAGGCCACGTATTCTTCGTTTATGTGTGCTACACTGGCTCATTTGTCAGGTGACCTGAAAACCCGCCAGCTCTGATTGGGGTCCAGAATAAGAAAAGGCTCTGAAACATATCCAAGCTACCAAGCAAGCTGCTCTAACACTGAGACCATATGGTCCAGTAGATCTGATGGCACTTGAAATATCAGTGGAGATACAGATGCTGTTTAAAGACTTCAGCAGGTCCCTATAGGTAAATCACAGCACAGAACCTTAATATTTTGGAAGAAAAATTTGCTACTACACCTTACTAAAGATTAAGTACTTAATTATGGGCCACCAAGTTACCATACAACTTGAGTTTCCCATCATGAACTAGCTGGCCCATGAAGCCACAAAACTGAGCATGAGCAGCAGGACTCCTTAATCAAACTCAAGTGGTATATACAAGATTAAGCTACAAAAGGACCTGAAGGTACAAGTAAAATACATTAAAAAGTGGCTGAAATGGCCACTATGAAAGCCCCCACTTCTGTTACATTTACTTTTCCCTGCTGGCCTGCAACAGTGACCATGTGGGTCATTCCCTACAACCACCTGGCTGAGGAAGACAGAAATCAGGTTTGGTTTGGAAATGGCCCCGCAAAATAGCAGGCACTACCTGAAAGTGAACAGTTGTAGCACGAAAGCCCTTTTCTGAAACATTCCTGAAGGACAGTGGTGAAGGGAAATTCTCCCATTTGGCAAAACTCTGAGCAGTGCACCTGGTTGTTCATTATGCTTAGAAAGAAAAATGGCCAGGGGTACAAATCTACAATAAGATTTTGACCAAGTAGCCAGGGAATTTAAAAAGAAAATGATTAGAAAATTGGAGGTCTGTTGAAAAGGTATCTGCCCAGGCCTCTGCAAATGAACCAAAAAAAATATGAAGATATTTGTGTCCCATGTAAAGGTTCACCAACTGGTGACCTCAGCAGAGGAGGATTTTAACAATCGAGTAGATAGAATGACCCATTTTGTGAATCCCAGTCAGCCTCTTTCTTTTGCTACTTCTGTCATTGCCCAATGAGCTCATTAACAAAGCAGCCATGCTGACAGAGATGGAGGTTATATATAAACTCATCAACATGGACTTTTACTAACCACAGCCACTTGGCTATAGCCACTGCTAAATGCCCTATCTTCCAAGAAGAGAGACCACACTGTGTCTCTGATACGGCGCCACTCCCTGATGGCAGGTAGCTGATTACACTGAACTGCTTCTATCACGGAAGTGGAAATTCTCTGTTCTCACTGGAATAGACACTTACTCTGGATATAGATTTACATTCTCTGCATATAAAGTTTTTTCCAAAACTACCATCCTTTGACCTAAAGAATTCCTTATCCACCATTCTGGTATGTGACACAGCATTGCTTCTAATCAAGGAACTCACTCTGCAGCAAATTAAGTGCAGCAATAAACCCGTACTCATGGAATTCATTGGTCTTGCCATGTTTTCCATCATCCCGAGGCAGTTGGTTCAATAAAATGGTCAAATAGTCTTTTGAAACTCAGCTCCAGCACCAGCTAGGTAACAATATCTTTTTTTTAAGATTTTATTTATTTATTTGACACAGAGAGAGAGATTACAAGTAGGCAGAGAGGCAGGCAGAGAGACAGGGAGAGGAGGAAGGAGGCTCCCTGCTGAGCAGAGAGCCCGATGCAGGCCTCGATTCCAGGACGCTGAGATCATGACCTGAGCTGAAAGCAGAGGCTTTAACCCACTGAGCCACCCAGGCGCCCAAGGTAACAATATCTTGCAGGTCTAGGGCAAGGTTCTGCAGGAAGCTGCATATGCTCCAAATCAGTGTCCAGTACATGGTACTATTCTCCTATAAACAGGATTCACAAAATCAGAATTGAAGGAGTACAAAGAAAATAATAGCTCTACTAACTATTACCCCTAGTGATCCCCTAGCAAAATTTCTGCTCCCTATTGTGGCAGCCCTGTACTCTGTTTGTCTAGAGGTCTTAGTTCCAAAGGGAGGAATACTTCTACCAGGAGAGACACAATGATTCCATTGAAATTAAGACTGCTATCCTGCCACTTTGGGTTCCTAATGCCTCTGAATCAACTGACAAAGAAGGAATTTATTGTGCTGGGTGCTGCAACTGATTCTGATTACAAAGGAAAAACTGGACTGCTGCTACACAATAGAGGTAATAAAGAGTATGTCTGGAATATAGGAGATCCCTTAGAGTATCTCTTAATGCTACCCTGCCATGTGATTAAAGTCAGTGGAAAGCTGTAACAACTCCAAAGACAGGTCTCTAATAATCCAAGCCCTTTAGGAATAAAGGTTTGGGTTACTCCACGTTGTAGACTGAATTGTGTTCTCAAACAAGACATGGTAATTAAGTCCTAACCCCCAGTACCTGTGAACATGATGTTATTGTAAAATAGGGTCTTGGCAGATATAATCAAGTTAAGATGAGGTCAATCTGGATTAGAGTGGGCCCTAATCCAATGAGTATTGTCCTTTTAAGGAGAGAGAAATTTGGACACAGAGGAAACACACAGAAATAGGAAAGATACCACGTGAATATGGAGGCAAAGACTGGAGTGATGCATCTATAAACTAAGAAAGCCAAGGATGCTAGTAATAACTAGAAGCTAAGAGAAAGGTACAAAACAGTTTTTACTTCAGAGCCTTCAGAAGGAACGAACCCTGCAGATGCTTTGATTTCAGAGTTTTTCCTCCAGAACTGAAGAGAATAAACTCCTCTTGATTTAAGCCACCAAGTCTGCAGTATTTTGTAATAATAGCCCTAGGAAACTAATACCTCCCACCTGGCAAAGAATCTTGGCCAACTGAAGCACCTTCTGAGGGCAAAGAGAATATGGATTAGGTAGTAGAAGATTAGGTAGGTAGTAGAAGATAGTCATAAATACCAGCTATAATCATGTCATGTCATCAGAAACGAAGACAGTAATAGTTACAAATATTTCTTCCATATTTCATTATGAACATGTATATATATTAAGCAAATATATATTTTTATTTTCTTATTGGCTTAAATATGCTATATTAATAATTGTTAACTTTGTACCAAAGTATTTAAGTTGCAGTATATCAAAGGAAAAGAGTGAAAATCCATTTACTATTATTAAACTTATTTCGTTTTTTAAGTCTACCTATAAGAGTTTCCATAGAAAGATGGAAAAATATTGAATTAAGTCATTTTGAGAATTAAAATTAAAAACTAAGACAAAGCAATGGGAATTACTAATGCATAAAGTTTGAGAATATCAGATTCTTGCCCCAAGGAAAAGCACAATCTAGACTCCCATTCCCCAGTTTAGAAAAGGACTGTTGATCATTCAGGCCTTCTGAAGCTATCAGAACATATAGATAATGTTTTCCCAAGAATAATTTCCAGTCTCGTGATAAGCATCTAAAAAACTCTGTACACCAATGTTAGTATTGTGTTGAAGATGGAGAATTAAAGCAGTTCTCAATGAAAGAAGTTCAGGAAAATCAAAATATAGTTTTTTTAACTATTTTATCTTATCAATCCTTTTTTAATCTTTTTTAATTTTCATTGTTATAGTCATATTTTATTCCTTCATTGTATTTAACCTTATTTTTTGTATACATATAGGGTCTGTTCAATTCACCAGTCTAATAGAGTATATAGATATAGATATAGATATAGATATAGATATAGATATAGATATAGATGATATAGATGTAGAGAGAGATAGAGTCAGAGACAGAGATAGATATAGAAATAGAAATAGATGATAGATATGGGTATAGGGTTTTGTTTTATTTTTGGGTTTTTTTGTTGTTTGTTTTTTAGGTTTTTTGTTTGTATTTTTGTTTTGTTTTGTTTTTTTCTCTCTTTCTTTGCCCCCCAGTTTTGGGTCTCTCTGATAAGGTTAGTGTGTATTTCTCTGGGGTTGTGGCTACCCTTTAATATTTTGTTCTCTCATCAATCTATTCTTATCTGCATAAAATAACAAGGCGGGAAAAAATAACACACACACACACACAAAAAGAACAAGAGGCAGTAATGATGGCTAGGGACCTAATCAATGTGGACATTAGTAATATGACAGAACTAGAGTTCAGAATGACTATTATCAAGGTTCTGGCTGGTTTGAAAAAAGCATGGAAGATAATAGAGAACCCCTCTCTAGAGAAATAAAAACCCTTTCTGGAGAAATAGAAGAACTAAAATCTAACCAAGTGAAAATTAAAAAAGCTATTAATGAGTGCAGTAAAAAATGAAAACTCTAACTGCTAGGATAAGTGAGGCAGAAGAGAGAATTAGTGATATAGAAGACCAAATGACAGAAAATAAAGAAGCAGAGGAAAAGAGAGACAAACAGCTACTGGACCATGAGGGGAGAATTCAAGAGATAAGTGATACCATAAGACAAAACAATATTAGAATAATTGGCATCCAAGAAAAAAAGAGAGAGGGGGGCAGAAGGTATATTGGACCAAATTATAGTACAGAATTTTTTTTCCGTAACTTGGCAAAAGCAACAAGCCTCAAAATCCAGGAGGCACAAAGAAACCCCCTAAAAATCAATAAAAATAGGTCCACACCCTGTCATCTAATAGTAAAACTTACAAGTCTTAGTGACAAAGAGAAAATCCTGAAAGCAGATCAGGACAAGAGGTCTGTAACATACAATGGTAGAAATATTAGACTGACAGCAGACCTGTCCACAGAGACCTGGGAGGCCAGAAAAAACTGGTATGATATATTCAGAGTACTAAACGAGAAAAAAATGCAACCAAGAATACTATATCCAGCTAGGCTGTCATTGAAAATAGAAAGGGAGATAAAAAGCTTCCAGGACAAACAAAAACTAAAGGAATTTTCAAACACCAAGACAGCCCTACAGGAAATATTGAAAGGGGTCTTCTAAGCAAAGAGAGCCTGAAAGAAACACAGACCAGAAAGGAAGAGACACGATATACAGTAACAGTCACCTTACAGGCAATACAATGGCTCTAAATTCATATCTCTCAATAGTTACCCTGAATGTAAATGGACTAAATGCCCCAACTAAAAGACACAGGGTATCAGAATGGATAAAAAAACAAGACCCATCGATATGCTGTCTACAAGAAACTCATTTTACATGCAAAGACACCCCCAGATTTAAAGTGAGGGGGTGGAAAACAATTTACCATCCCAGTGGACTTCAAAAGAAAGCTGGAGTGGCAATCCTTATATCAGATAAATTAGATTTTAAGCCAAAGAATACCATAAGAGATGAGGAAGGACACTATATCATACTTAAAGGATCTGTCCAACAAGAAGATCTAACAATCATAAATATCTACGCCCCTAACGCGGGAGCAGCTAATTTTATAAACCAATTAATAACAAAATCAAAGAAACACATTGACAATAATACAATAACAGTAGGGGACTTGAACACCCCCCTTACTGAAATGGACAGATCATCAAAGCAAAAGATCAACAAGGAAATNGAAATGAACAGATCATCTAATCAAAAGATCAACAAGGAAATGAAGGCTTTAAATGACACCCTGGACCAGTTGGACATCACAGATATATTCAGAACATTCCATCCCAAAACAACAGAATACACATTCTTCTCCAGTGCACATGGAACATTCTCCAGAATAGACGACATTCTGGGTCACAAATCAAGTCTCAACCAGTACCAAAAGATTGGGATCATTCCCTGCATATTTTCAGACCATAATGCTCTGAAACTAGAACTCAACCACAAAAGGAAAGTTGGAAAGACCTCAAATACATGGAGGCTGAAGAACACCCTACTCAAGAATGAATGGGTCAACCAGGAAATTAAAGAAGAATTTAAAAAATTCATGGAAACAAATGAAAATGAAAACACAACTGTTCAAAATCTTTGGGACACAGCAAAAGCAGTCCTAAGAGGAAAGTATATAGCAATACAAGCCTTTCTCAAGAAACAAGAATAAAAGAAAGTACACAACCTAACCCTACACCTAAAGGAGCTGGAGAAAGAACAGCAAAGAAAGCCTAAACCCAATAGGAGAAGAGAAATAATAAAAGATGAGCAGAAATCAAGGAAATAGAAACCAAAAGAACAGTAGAACAAATCAACGAAACTAGAAGCTGGTTCTTTGAAAGAATTAATAAGATTGATAAACCCCTGGCCAGACTTATCCAAAAGAAAAGAGAAAGGACTCAAATTAATAAAATCATGAGTGAAAGAGGAGAGATCACAACCAACACAAAAGAAATATAAACAATTATAAGAACATATTATGAGCAACTCTACACCAGCAAATTTGACAATCTGGAAGAAATGGATGCATTCTTAGAGAAATATAAACTACCAAAACTGAACCAGGAAGAAACTGAAGACCTGAATAGACCCATCACCAGTAAGGAGATTGAAGCAGTCATCAAAAATCTCCCAACGAACAAGAGCCCAGGGCCAGACGGCTTCCCAGGGGAATTCTACCAAACATTTAAAGAAGAATTAATACCTATTCTCCTGAAACTGTTCCAAAAAATAGAATTGGAAGGAAAACTTCCAAACTCCTTTTATGAGGCCAGCATTACCTTGATCCCCAAACCAGGCAAAGACCCCATCAAGAAGGAGAATTACAGAACAAAATCCTTGATGAACACGGATGCAAAAATCCTCCACAAAATACTAGCCAATAGGATCCAACGGCATATTAAAAGGATTATTCATCAGGACCAAGTAGGATTTATTCCTAGGCTGCAAGGTTGGTTTAACATTCACAAATCAATAGATGTGATTCAAGACATTAATAAAAGAAAGAACAAGAACCATATGATCCTCTCAATAGATGCTGAAAAAGCATTTGACAAAGTACAGCACCCTTTCTTAATCAAAACTCTTCATAGTGTAGGCATAGAGGGTACATACCTCAATATCATCAAATCCATCTATGAAAAACCCACAGCAAGTATCATTCTCAATGGAGAAAAACTGAGAGCTATTTCCCTAAAGTCAGGAACACAGCAGGGCTGTCCACTATCACCACTGCTATTCAACATAGTACTAGAAGTCCTAGCCTCAGCAATCAGACAACAAAAAGAAATAAAAGGCATCCAAATCGGCAAGGAAGAGGTCAAACTCTCACTCTTTGCAGATGATATGATACTTTATGTGGAAAACCCAAAGGACTCCACTCCAAAACTGCTAGCACTCATACAGGAATTCAGTCAAGTGTCAGGATATAAAATCAATGCACAGAAATCAGTTGCATNCATCAGTTGCATTGTTATACACCAACAAGACAGAAGAAAGAGAAATTAAGAAGTCAATTCCATTTACAATTGCACTCAAAACCGTATGATACCTAGGAATAAAGCTACCCGAAGAGGCAAAGAATCTATACTCAGAAAACTATAAAGTACTCATGAAAGAAACTGAAGAAGACACAAAGAAGTGGAAAAACATTCCATGCTCATGGATGGGTAGAATAAATATTGTGAAAATGTCTATGCTACCTAGAGCAATCTACACATTTAATGCAATCCCCATCAAAATACCAGCAATTTATTTCAAAGAAATGGAACAAATAATCCTAAAATTTATATGGAACCAGAAAAGACCCCGAATAGCCAAAGGAATGTTGAAAANAAAAAAGGAATGTTGAAAAAGAAAACCAAAGTTGGTGGCATCACAATTCCAGACTTCAAGCTCTATTACGAAGCCAAAATCATCAAGACAGTATGGTCCCAGCACAAAAACACACACATAGATCAGTGGAACAGAACAGAGAGGCCAGAAATGGACACTCAACTCTATGGCCAACTAATCTTCAACAAACCAGAAAAGAATGTCCAGTGGAAAAAAGACAGTCTCTTAACAAATGGTGTTGGGAAAACTGGACAGCCACATGCAGAAGAATGAAACTGGATCATTTTCTTATACCACACACAAAAATAGACTCAAAATGGATAAAAGACCTCAATGTGAGAAAGGAATCCATCAAAATCCTTGAGGAGAACACAGGCAGCAACCTCTTCGACCTCAACCGCAGCAACTTCTTCCTAGGAACCTCACCAAAGGCAAGGGAAGCAAGGGCAAAAATGAACTATTGGGACTTCATCAAGATTAAAAGCTTTTGCACAGCAAAGGAAACAGTCAACAAAACCAAAAGACAACTGACAGAATGGGAGAAGATATTTGCAAATGACATATCAGACAAAGGGCTTGTATCCAAAATCTATAAAGAACTTATCAAGCTCAACACCCAAAGAACAAATAATCCAATCAAGAATGGGCAGAAGACATGATGTCCAAAGAAGACATCCAATGGCCAACAGACACGTGAGAAAGTGCTCAACATCACTCAACATCAGGGAAATAGCAATGAAAACCACAGTGAGATACCACCTCACACCAGTCAGAATGGCTAAAATTAACAAGTCAGGAAA